>JAQGBT010005228.1:0-14756 GCA_034698585.1 Disparrhopalites patrizii
CTCTCTCTCTCTCTCTCTCTCTTCTCTCTTCTCTCTCTCTCTCTCTCTCTCTTGCTCTTGTCTCTTTCATCGTTTCATCTTTCATCCTTATTTCCTATAGATTTTCAAAGCAAAACCAAGCAAACCATACGCTCGTATATACTCGAAGAAAGACGGTCGAACGTCTTTTTTTTTTATTCTGGAGACCGTAAAACAGTGTGAAAGAGACCTATTGTGAATTTGTTTTTCTTATACTAAATACAGGTTTTTTTTAAATAAAGAAAGCAGTTACTCTATAAAAGTACCTGGAATTAATTTTTTAAAGCAAACTAAGGATTTTATAAATTAATTTTTGTCGGAAATGTAGGAGCAGAGGGACGTTTTCTTTTTATTTCCCATTTTTGACGAAAGACCGTTCTCCCAGCTCATTTACAACTACTATGTTTTTCTTTAAGAGGGAGAAGTTGTGCAAGGGAATGAAGTGGGATTATTATAATATTATCTCTGCTAATTGTACTTATTAAAAAAAGGCATCATCGGATACATTCACAGTTCCCGTTTTCGATTTTCAACCATTTTTTTTTTTGCGATGTGAACTTTAAATATTTGACAGCACAATTAACTTCGTCGATATTTTAGGGAGTCATTAAACAACGTATCAAAAATTGAAGTCCTCTCGTTACTAGAACGGGAAGACTTGTTCAGGGTTGGGAGTGATGGAAAACTCATCATGTTTTCAACCAATGCAACCCTCGTTAGCACCAAATACACCGAGTCCATCCAGCTCACCGCAGGATCCCAGGTAAACTGTCTACTGAATAACTATTTATTATGCATTTGCACCGTTTTTTGTTTACCCTCATTGATCTCAGCACAAGTTAGTTTAGTCTGACTTACTTCAGTGTTCTGGATGTTGTCTTGTTGACAATATATGGCTGGGTAATTATTGGGATTCAGTAAGTTTCAATATCTAGTTCAAGGTAGTTTGAACTTACAATTAGTAGAGTTTTTATGATTTTGAATTAGCAGGATTTTGAAATGGTATTTTTCAAAGGTTGTATATGTCTAAGATATGGTATGTAAGTTATTGTGAATATATTTCCAGGTGAGTAGTGAAAATGCTTTTCGTGCATGATTTACATTTTTGTTTTTTTACATTCTCATGTTAGCATGTGAAATCATGTCATTTCTGTATTATATCATGACTGTCACAATGTATTGCTTGTTTGCCTTATTATGATTCCATGTGTTTCAGTGGCTGGAAAGAAAATAATGGTCGATGTATGTTGAAATTTTTAGCATGCAAGTGAGCTTAAAGAACATCCAGAATGTAATTCGGCTCACAAAGGAGAACATAGATGCACTGAACGACCGGTTTGCTGGATTTCAAGATCCACCTGCTATGTACCTGCAAGAATATTCTGAACTGACAAGCAAATTACATGACCTTGAAGCGAAGGAACAAGAGCTCAAAGAACAAATAGCGAACGAATGTGAGAATTTACGGGACATATCGCCACAACTTTGCTCCAACACCAATCCGTCAAATTATTTTGAATCGGAATATTCTGCATCACAGTCATTGGCTTCTGGTGATGAAGGATTATCTCCTCGATCGCCGTTGAAATCAGTAATTAGAGCTCATTTACCCAATCAGCAACGAACATCAGTTCAAGTGAAACCGGGACAAACTGTTCGAGAAGCTTTGGCAAAAGCCATGAAGCATAGAAAATTGACTCCTGAAATGTGTGCTGTGTTCAAATTCAGACCTTCATCGTCTAAAGTACAAGTGCGTTGGGAAGATGATATTTCAAAGTTAGAAGGGGATGAAATAACAGTTGAAATTTTGGACAAGTTTCCTATTACCACCAGTATTTCACATAATTTTGTTCGGAAAACATTTTTTTCGTTGGCTTACTGTGAATGCTGTCGTCGACTTCTGTTTCAAGGTTTTCAATGTCGAACATGTAATTACCGTTTCCACCAGAGGTGTGCTGCTGGTGTGCCTGCTCTGTGTCAGCAAGTTCGTATGCAGAATACTTTTTACCAGATGTAAGCTAAACATTTTTACAATTCATATTTCAACTGTAACTTTAACTTAGCTATAACTTGCTGGAATATAGGACTGCGTCTCAAAATACGTCTTTTAGGCAACGTGTGACGGCAAGAAAAACCTCCGACTTGAATTTTAGACAGCTTGTTAGATTGCAGTTAAAATAAGGGTAAAAATAAAAAATGGTAGCAAAAAAAAAAAAAAAAAAAGGTGGGGGGAAAGAGCTGAATGGGTGTAATACAAATGTGTATAGCTACATTCTCAGATCATTAACTGGCTGATAAATATTGTTCTTTATTATTACAGTATTTTAATGGGCAAAAATTATGACTGTATTTCTGAACATACCACGATTTTAAAAAATAGCATGGATATGTTTCTGAACAACTATAGAAAAGTAATTCATCATTTCCTTGCAAGAGGTAGATACAACGTAAAAACTGAGTTTGTGTTATAGTAAAACAGGTTAATACAAATGGTTGATATTATGTTCCAAGGCGAAAATGTAAACCTTTCATACTAATTATGCAATTGTCGATCATGTGTATATACATAACAAATATTCATTATGTATTTACTTGTGTATCTTTGTTTTCAGATTGTTAGCTCAAACCGCAGAGAACACAGAACCTTGTCCGCCATCTTCACCTGAAAATGAATCCCAAGCTTTCAGTAGGAAAAATAGTCATCCACCTTTAGGCCAGCGAGAACGTTCTACTTCAGCTCCAAATGTGTGCTACAATGTGGTCGGTGGAGCAGTTGAACTTCCCGATGATTTCATTCAGCGTATGGCGAAAGGGACTTACACTACACTCCACGGTATTTTTCTTCCCTCGCAGTTTCTTTCGGTGTTATGTATAATTGAATGTGATTTTGTAGTGCAAACAAATTTGCGGAAACAAATAGCGTAAAATATTTCGTAATACGCCTGTATAGAAGGAAATAAAGCTTCGCTCAAAAAAGACATTCTAGTTGTTCTACAGGTAGACTGGTCGTGACCGTTCCTATATAAATAGTAAAATGAAGCCACTGGTTTTGTTCCTAGTGAATCCCATTCGCTATTGTATCTTGCAGTAATAAGCCCTTTTAATGTCAATGTTAGTTTGCTGTATGCATTCGCATTTCCACCAGCTAGAAGGCTCCTTTCCAATGTCATAGCGTAGGTATATTTAAATTAAAATCACTGGTACTACCTGAATGATATACGGCTATACCACAGTATAGTGTAAACTTTTCTTAAACAGGTGTTACGGTGTCGTTTCCATTGAGCCGAAGATTAATTTGAAGTAGGAAAACAGTTTAGATTTTACAGTTAGGTTAAGGTTACTTACTTGTAAGTAATGATTTGTGGCTTTTTAAAACATCCAGGCAAGAACTCCTCGTACAGTATGTGAAGTACTAAAATGGTTTTTGAGAGCTTTGTACAAGGGTTGATACTAGGTATATGTATATCGGTATATTGGGATAGAATTTAATTGAAGTTCTCGTGCAACGGGAGATAAACGGGAGAGTTATCGTTTTATTTTGTGCGTTCTTTTCTGTTATTACTATCATGTTGCCCATCGTCGCAAACGTTCGTTCGAAAGGTATTCTATTCTCCTATGACAATCAAATATTTGGAAAATGTTTGAAACTTTGAATCTGGGCGGGATGAAATGGCTTCTCTGAGTGAAAATGACCACGATAATGGCAATGATTGATGTAATCCTGGTATTACCTGGTTGATTCGCTCACTGCGAACTTGCATTCTGTGCAAATACGGATGTGTAGGGCATTATAGATTTTGTAATGGCAGTTTCAATTTGTACGTCCGCATATTGTGCAATGCATTTGTTTTACTTCAAGATCAAATTATTGTGTTTAATTTGTATAATTGATTGGATGTTATTTGACTATACGCATGTTTGCATGAATTATTGTCTGTTATATGTAATGTCTCAGAATGGTGGCCCTTTAGTAGTGGACGAAATGAGAATGTAGGATCCACAGAAGGGGGAGGCCAGTCGAGGCCAACGCAGGGAACAGTCCCCTGGGCTGTTCCGCTAACAAGTCTTGCTATGGGAGTTGTCTTTGGACCAAGTTCGTAATCGTGTTTTATTTTTATTTTGCTTTGTTTTTGTTTTTGTTTATATTGTAAAATGTAGGATACGCTTTTGTCAGCTACTGAGTTGTGCGCCGTTGTTCCTTCTGTAATTGTGTAGGTTTTAGAAGAAAAAGCAAGAGTATAAAGCTTGTGACTTGTAATTACACGTAAACTTTCAAACTTTGTTACAGTAATTGACCTAATTGATTTTCAAATTATTATTTATTATTTTTGCATTTCCACCACCACACCTCCCGCGAGGTGTGGTTTAAGTAAAATACGCATCACTGCAGAAAACTTACAATAGATGTTATTTACGTTGCCAGCAAGTTAAATCAGTTTAAGGTTTCATTTATGTATGTATTCTTGCTTCTCAACCATTAATTGAATTACTGAGTTTAAGGTCTCTCGTAGTTAGCTGTTAGCTTTATCTATATCAAATACGTATTTCCCAGTTTTCTTGACGGCGTTTGTGGATTATGGTTAACTAGAAGGATTTTATTTGATCGACTTTCAGTTTTATGGACACGTATTCCATTTAAATGTTTAATATTTGGTTATTCGTTTGTACACGTAGCATTTAAATTTGGAGACTTTCGTTCTCGATTCTTGTTTCCTTGGTGCGTTTCCCTTGAAGAAAAACTTTTAGCGTAATTCTACAATTAAGCTGAAAAATTTGTTATCCAGTTGCGAGAAGCATTTGTACGTAGAAACAGCTGAATAGTTCGGCATGTATTAGGATCACTGGCGACCTCAACATGGATGCTTTCATTCGCGTACCAGCGGAAAGTGAACTTATTATTATAAAGTGACCTTATTACAAAGGATAGTACTGCAAGCTGAGTAATTTTTTGAAACTGGTTTAATGACTTCTACGTGGTTCTTATTTACAGGAGGGCCCTACATGGGTGGTCCTTATCCGGGGCAGCATGGAGTGATTACTAGTCCAGCTGGTAGTCCAACTAAAGTGTCTCTAAGTCAAAGCGCTCAGGCTTCGCCAACGAATACCCTTCGACCTTGCCGTCCAAGAGCTAGGTCTGCAGATGAGAGCAGCAAAAAGGTATTTTTAAAATGCGTAAAAAAATAAAGTTGCTCTATTGTTGCAATTACCAGAGTCGTTTTACCTTTTAGAAAACCCAAATATTGTTTTACCTTATTTGTATATGAGCCTATTTCAGCGCATTTGATATATTTTCAGATGAAAACATCGAGAGATTGTGTAGAAGACTGGGAAATTCCAGCCGATGAGATTCTCATAGGACATCGAATCGGGTCCGGATCCTTTGGAACTGTTTATCGAGGCTATTGGCATGGGCCTGTGGCCGTTAAAACACTCAACGTAAAAGATCCGACTCCAGCTCAATTACAAGCTTTTAAAAATGAAGTTGCAGTTTTAAGAAAAACAAGGTATAAAGTACTTTATGAAGTTACGGTAGAGGATATAGCTTATGCGGAAAACATTTTTTATTTTCTGAGTTTTATTTTGTGGTAGACACGTAAACATCCTGCTTTTCATGGGATGTGTCAGCAAACCTCAACTAGCAATTGTAACCCAGTGGTGTGAAAGCTCTTCCCTTTATAAACATGTGCATGTGCTCGAAACGAAGTTTCCCTTGTTGACTCTTATTGAAATCGGTCGACAAATAGCACAGGGCATGGAGTAAGTACCATTATTTCGAGTAATTGAGATAATGATTTACTATACTTTTCTGTGACTCTAACTTTTGCTTTCATTTGCAGCTATTTACATGCTAAAAATATAATTCACCGAGATTTGAAGAGTAACAATATATTTTTACACGATGATTTAACTGTTAAAATTGGCGATTTCGGCCTAGCCACAGTCAAAACGAGATGGTCTGGATCTCATCAGACTCAGCAACCTTCAGGTAGTGTTAAGTACATGTTTATGTAGTGTAAGAACACGCGTAGTTTTTTAGTGCTTCTTTTCCCGAAGACCGCATTTTAAAGAATGGTTTTTCTATGCAAACAGGTTCCATATTGTGGATGGCACCTGAGGTCATTAGAATGCAAGAAGAAAACCCTTATAGTTTCCAATCTGACGTTTATGCATTCGGAATTGTTCTATATGAGCTGCTCACGGGTTTACTTCCATATTCTCACATCAATAATAAAGATCAGGTAAGTGATGCTTTACGCTAACATTTCACTATTTATTCTGGGTTGGAAGTCATTGTAGACGTTCAGTGGCTTCAAACATCTCGACATTGCTGTTCATATTTCAGTGTTTACTGATCACTATTATTTCATATATTATTTACTACACACTAGTCTCACTCGTAATATTGCTCGTAAGTGACGAAGAAAGCGTTTGTGTCGGTGATAATTAATTTGCATGGTATTTTCCTCTAGATTTTATTTATGGTGGGGAGAGGGTACTTGCGCCCGGATCTTAATATATTAAGATCTGATACACCGAAAGCTTTGAAAAGGCTGCTTGAAGACTGTATTAAATTCGTTAGGGATGAAAGACCTCTTTTTCGACAGGTAATACTGACTTTATTACTACATTTTTGCATGAATTTATACTTTATAAATATATACTTTATAAATATATACATATATCTTTACGAGAAAATGTCGCATTGGGTAAATGCGAGACGGATTTCTCGTTAATAAACTGATTGTTCTCGAAACTCGGTAACAATCCGTAGAAAATAAGAATATGGTCTAAGAATAGCGTAGACCACAGTCCACATGGATGCGTTAACTAAGGTATTTGACAACTGTAGGAGTTTCACAAGGTATAACTTCGACGGTTTGGCTTGACCTACACTTACGTTACAACGTTCAAGAAGCAGAGGAAGAATAGAGTGGAAAATAATTCGTTTTACTAAATTGTGTATGTTTGCCCGAATGAAAATCAGCAATAATGTGTCAAGTTGCCTGGAAACATCCTGCACTGATTCCGCTGAATTTAAAATTCGAAAATGCTGTCATTAATTAGCCCGTTGCTTTTAATGTGTTTTATAGATTTTGACGTCCCTGGAAAGCCTTTTGAGCTCGTTGCCAAAGATCCACCGTTCCGCGTCTGAGCCCATGCTTAATCGAACTCAATTTCAGTCGGATGACTTTCTGTATTCCTGTCCGTCTCCGAAGACTCCTATAAATACTCAATTTGGTACTTTTCCATTCTTTGCTACTGGTGCCAATATATAATATTTGTTTTGTTATAATTATTTTTGCGTAAGCCGTTATAATAGTCGTACATACCGAAGTAGATTTCTCATTCGTTATTAGCATACACATATCGTTTTAAGGTAACAGTTTAAGCAGATGTAAATGCAGTTCAGGAGCGTACGATTGAGTGATGAAATGGAGATTACCGCAAATATTTAATTTAATATTAGCTATGTTAGTACTTACGTAAAATGTTTTATATGTATCTGTGTAAATGTTTCAGAATCTGCACGTAACTTTTTCAGAAATATTCGTGCATTAATTTTTATTATATGTTGAAGAATTAAAACAACGTTTTACCAATGATGCTTTGTATGCAGCTGATGTGTAGAAGTTAATAACAGCTACATGTTACCCATTTATATTTTGTTTCCGCTTTGGAACATGCTGTCTGTGTTGCTTGAAAAAATATTTTATACTGAGTGGGTAGACTTCGCCGTCTTTCAGTGTTTCAGTGTTCCCTCTCGAATATCTCCTACCTACAATCCTATACATTAAAGAATGTGTAAAGCGCAAGCAATTCCCGCACTTGTCATATCTGTTGTTTCGGATATTGATGTTTGGAAAACATTGCACTTGAGAAAATTCAGTTTGGTGTCACTGCATGTTTGTTCGTAAGACATTCAATTTCAATGGGAAGTCCGCATTTGCAAGAGTGAAAGGTCGCATTTACGTCCGAGGATAAATTTTGTTTCAGAATTCGCCAGTTTGCAGAAAAACTGAAGATTTAAGAAGAACAGAAACCAGCCATTACAACTAAGTAAAATGTTATTCCACGCGCTAAGGGTGAAAGTTGCTCCTGACAATACCGAAAAATAAACCCTGCAATTACATGTTCGCTAAATTTCGAGACTATCTTGGCTTCCAGGTAAATCACTTCCACAAAAACGTCATTCCATGGATTTAACGACTACACGTTGTAGGAAAACCATCCACAAAATTCTGGATCTTTAAAAAGGTATTACGGATTAACCAATTGTATGTGTGTCAAAAAATTATATTACATTGCATGATTCAAACATGTTCACCTATGTTTATTACTGAGATATGAGCGGAAAAGAAATTTGAAAGTTTATACACATTGTGAACCATTTTGTGTGTCCGTTCTCCTGACTGTGAGGTATTTAAATAGTACCAGGAGTTTGGATGAGGAAATGAACTTCCATAAATGGAACTCCCTTTTAAAAATTAAGAGTGAAGATAAAAGACTTAAGCGATACTATAGGTGTCTGTTGTTGGATGGTTTATCAAAGCAGCCCGTGAAGCGTGTTGCGATTTTTACGCACATTGCTTTAGAGTGGAAGCACTAATAAAGTAGTAACTACTAGTTGAAAAAACAAATGTAGCCTCATTACTATGGTTCAGAAAATATACTAGTTATTATTTAGTTTTACTACTTACATTCACTGGGTAAACTGAATAATCCTTTAGATAGGCCTTCAGTTGAAAACCAAAGACAGGAGAAATAAGTCAAATAACACAGTCCTTTTCGGTTACAATCAACCAACTGAATCTGAACCGAGTTTATGAGCACAATGCAATACTTCAAAATATCCCGAAACGACCATTTGGCCTTCTTGGGTCTGAAATACATATGTGCAAGTACTTTTAAATATAAAAATGACTCATTTATATTATGTGTATTATAATTATTATAATAATAATAAAATAATAATGTATAACAACGCACCCCTGTCTATTATACCAGAGTATGACCACAAGCTTCAAGGGTGGCATGTAGTTCGTCAAGCCAAAACAAGCAGCACAATATAGTTAAGTAAGGTTCGATTTATTCTGCAGAGGTAATTTTATTAGGCATGATTGAAGCAGGCATACACTTGTTCATACACAGTGGAGGTTCATCCATTTAAGCAATAAAGCAATCACGCGTGCATTGCTTTGACTCCAGTCTGCGACTCAGTTATTTTATTTACAACATTTCCGTCCTAACTGCGTCTCAACCTAAGTCTTCCAAACGGTCGGTTGACTCGGGGTGGTTTGGTAAATAGCCAGAGTGGTTTAATTTTGAAAATATGAGCAACTTAAGCTTAACTTTTGATTGCCATTCAAGAGATCACGTGTACTAATTCAAATATGAATACATTGTTAAAGTTACAAAATTCTGTGAATCTGCTACTAAAGCTTTCAAGTACGCACATGCAAGTTACAATTGTATCTAGTAGATAATAATAAATACTAAATACATATACCGAAGAAAGAATATACGTAAGCAATAAAAAAAAGTGGTAAAATTAACTGTAATTGTGTGTGAAGACGCAAGACGTATGAGGATGGAGTCGATATTCGCTAGATGCATGTATGAGAATCTATGAGAGTATAATGCTAAATTAATAAATGTCTGACGCAACAAATAATGGCGAGCACTCCTACGAATGATCGGAAATAATTTTTGCGCAATTTGAAATGAGTGTTGACAATTCTATTAGAGTGGAATAATTTGACGGGATTGGCTCGTAAATGAAAAAAACACGTATGGATCCACTCTAACTTATGTATAGTATGTATTAATTCTAAGAACAGTCGATAATTGTTACACAAGGAGAAACCAACTAAAAGTTGGCGCTAATCGGTTTTTCTCAATAACATTACAGACAGAGACAGAGATGTTACTCAGATGAGCATGAGTAGCAACTGAACTACTTGAACGCAATACCCATGTGCGCTAAAATTACATTTGCATGTAATTGCAGCAAATCGCTGTTGACACCGACTCCTTCTTTGCCTATGTGTATATATATAAAAAATAATATCTCATGGACTGACTGTATGAAGCCAAAACTCTGAAGTATTGCTAAATAGTCTTTGCAGTATTTGCAAACGAGTATTAACTTATTTTATTTCAGAGACACATGCATGATGCACATAATCGTGTATGAGAATGACGGAATATGAACCAGCAGTGTCCAAAGTCCTTCGTGTAAGCGTTGAAAAAAACCGGTCAGCTCTAAAACATGTAGACTTGAAATTAAGAAGCAAACTAATTATGAATATTTTTGGAGCAATACTGTCAACATTATTAATGTTTATGATTTATTAGAACAAAGGCACTAATTGTAAAGAGTAAGTATTGCTAACGGTGAGGTGAATAAAACGGGGTTCCTGCGTTTCTGCTTGTGTTAATTAACTTTTGTGGACAGCAGAATTAGGTAATGTTCTATTGTTTCGTCATATAAAAAACGAGTACCTATACATAATTTACAAGTAGCCCCATGAAAACATATTTGGTTTCCTTCAGCGCAGCAAATTGATTAGAAAGGTAACATGTTCTTTATCAGACAAAAATTAATCAATTAATCAATAATTTAATAATGTTATTATTACTGCAATGAAATTACTGTTTTACGCTAAAGTTAAACCTCCAGAACTCAGCTCTGCAAGATACATGCGAGCCTTAGAGTTAATTATTCTGTGTTCAGTACCAGTTTATAGTGTGTCCTTCATTATTACCTGTGTACTGTGTATATATTTTCAGTTTAGTTTATACTTACTATACTAATGATAGACTCAGGTAATTTTGGAAAGTCGTTTTCCACACCTGTACGGAACTTTGACTGGGAAGTGATAGTTTTGATGATCTCCGAAAATTCCCAGTGTCGTAAAGCAAATTGTGCTGCCCCCTATGACGCACAGACTACGCACGCGCTTTTTCCGAAGTATTAACAAAATTAAACTCTGACATGAGCTACACCTGGGGCAAATGTTGGAGCGAAAACGTTCTTACGTCGCACAAATGAGCACACAATATAATTTAGTCAGAAACGAAGCTTATTTGTTCTTTCTGTTATTTGAACAAAATTAGATGCTCGGAGAAAGCATTACATTCCGTATGTTATATAAATTGGATCTGTAATAATTGCAAGCTTAAAATGATCTATTTTCTCATTGATTGTCTGTACACATGTCCTTCTCACGACTATTGTTTTCCATGTTTGGGAATTAAATACTACATGTTATATACCTATACATACATATTTATATATTTATCGTTGTAAGATTGTAACTTTAATTTGGTTGAGATAAATTATTCATGCATAAGACTTGCAAAAGGGGGCAATCGTAGACGTACATGTATATCATGCATGTATCGCTAGTATAAATGCGGTCTCCGAGTGGAGGAGTTAATCTCGTGTATGAGCAATCAAATCTGATTGTCTCTTCACTCAACATTAACTCAAGAACTACTCAAATTGAACGAAATAAAAATATTTAACTCGCTTCTTGACTTAAACTTGCGTGGAGGTAATAAGATTAAATTCTTCAATGACAATGCATGGTTGCTATAAGGAACAAAAGATGTAAAAGTCGAAAAAGACTTCTTCCGGTGTTGAAAAAGTAAAAAAAAAAAAAAAAAAGGAGTAGTAGTCAGCGTCTATATAGCACAGGCTTTGTCTTGCAACGTATGAAAGCACTTAATAAGCAAGCCTTAAGAGAAAGCAAACTCAATTATTGCGTGTTGATCGTCAGCAACATAATACATTCAATTTACAATAAGTATGTGCGTAAGTATATGTATACGTATATTTACTGCTGCATACACCTGTGAATCTATGGGGCACTCTGGAATGAAATGTAAAGCTTTTTACATCAAGTAAACAAGATTGAATTTTGTTGGCTTTTTAACAACTCCTAAATGGACAAAAGAGCATGCAAAGAACATTGTAAAATGTGATCAGGATGCCCATTTGCGAGCTGACACTTCTTCAATGACTGATGAATATCTAAAGGCTTTGAAATAGGTATGTACAGGCACGACACTCACCTTAGATTTGACCGTTAAAACAATAGGGTTGAACTTTTGGTGTCAGCGGTCATTGTATTTTTAGCAGAGGGCAGTGCCGAGAGCAGTAGTAGGAACAATGTGTAGTCTGTCGTGGCAAGCATATTGTTAATTGCCTAAACAAATAGTACATTAAGTATAGATAAAACATTGTTAGCGTCAAATGTGGAACATGCTTTGACTGATTTAGTATGGCAAGTAATACTGATAGTGTGTGAAGAATTGACTAAATAATAGGGCTTCTATTTTCTTAAAAACAAGTTTCTTTGGCATTATTGTATGTATATTGTTGACACAGCAGGGTTACCTAAAGACGAAGGGGTTGTTGAATGTTTACAAACTTGAAGAATTGTACAATATCAAGCGCACAGTAGATTTAGTGGATTTAGCCTAAGGTGTAAATTAAACTTAATTACATACATATATGTTACTACATCAGGTCAAAGTTTTACTTGATTAAGGATATTATTATAACTTCGCCGAAATATTAATTAAGGTATTCAGGTAAGACCTGTGTATACGTAGCAATAATTTTAATTTTATCTTCGTTCTAATTTTTTGTTGTGACAGAAGTTTTATATTTTTTACTAAACGCAAATGGTGTCCTTGATTAAATGCATTTTATAGTTCGTAGAAAGGTGTAATAATAAGTTTATTGAAATTTTTGTACGCGAATAATTATTCCTAGACACAGTGAAACATAGGCCATTTTAAGCATATTTACCTAACCGCATTTAATTTACTTTCTACGTGTCTCAACCATGGTTATAAAAGTACGCATGTTACTATTTACGATATTAAATTATTTCCATTTGTTTTGCTTTTATAATCTCAGCCAAATATGTACATGTATGTGTATATATTACTATATATATATAATATCAATAAAACCAAATAAAAAGGTTTACTTTGCAGGTGCAAGAGTAGATCGTAATTTTACTCACCATCACAAAGCAAAACGAGGACTTGAATTTATTGGCATCCGTCATCCATATATTCCTTAACTGCATTATATTTTAGAATAGCACTTATATATATACAAACTAAGTAATACGGTTCCACATGTATCCTATTGCCCGAATACTAGTAAAGGCCCATATCAACAGTGGCCCCAATAAGGCATGCCGTCAGCAAATCTGTACACACATCACAAAGTAAAGGATGTTTCAGTCCGCATAAGCTATATGCATTACGATAACCCACAAAGTAAATAGTAATATTAGGAACCACCTATTGTGGTTTAATGAGACTGAGAGAGAGAGAGAAACTCTATTTATTGCAATGAAACTTCATGGACGATGTAACTCTCCGTACAAATTATGTGACCTGCAGCTGTTCACACTAAACCTAATCTACTAATACTATATTTTCCAGGTGTTGTTGTCTGATAGTTTCCTAGAAGTGGGAGTAAGATTCTGAGTAAAATTCCAGCCGTATGTTGTTTCCGATTTTCGGCTGGAGTCTTTGTAACGCTGGAGGTTGTCAGAAATACAGGTTGTTAGCCTTTGTCGTGGTCGCCTGGTTGGTACTCATAGTCACCATCGCCCGCTTTAGCCGGAACTCCAGCAAACTGCAAAGATTTCAAGGTTCCACGTTACTTAAGCCGAATCAAGTGGGACAAAGCATGCTTGGTGTATTGTCTACATAAACTGTACATATAATATTTAACTAAACTCACAGTTACGGTTACGACAGCCAGCAGCAATATAACTACCAATTTAAAATTCATGTTGTAGTTGATGCCCGAGTTGAAGTCGGAGAAGATCTTGGTTGGGTGAGTGTTGGTGGTGCAGTGCCAGATGGTACTGAGGTTTTTCTTCCTTTTACCGATTCCAATTACCGGCCAACATATTTTGCTAAATCAAGCGATTTCATTTATATGAAGAAATAAGGCACTTTTAATTCTGTTTTGCCCTGTCGACGCACTAAAATAATAATTTGCTGCTGTGCATACTCAAGACGGCATTTTATGAGATAAATATATAAAACAATCCATAAACTGGGTTTGCCAATATTACAAGTCCATTTTTTGAAGATTTTATTTGTGGTGACAGCGAGACTTATTGTTAGTGACATCAAAAGTACAAAGCTCGGAAATTCGCATTTTAGACTTACTCAGGTTTTGCTGACAAAAGGTTTCAACTTTGATTTGTCAAAACCATGCAGTTTAACCATGTTGAAAGTGTGAAAAAAAATATAACGCAAGTGTATATGGTTGAAGTGGGCTACGTTTGGAGCCTTGTTTTTGATATCAAGCTACTTTTGAATAAGTAAAAATTATTACATAAATTACGTATAAGTTTAGTGGTTTCGCAGGGATTGACCATATATCTAACGGCAAAAGATAACTTTGTGAGCTATTGGCAGATGATCGGAATCGGAATTGTTATTATAATAATTCTAAATCGATTCTAATGCTCTAAGAAAAATTCCAATACCGATTTCGATAGTTCAAATACACTTTTAAAAAATGTAATTCCGATTCCAATTATCAAAATATTTCGATGAATTCCGATGAAAAATACCGATTACTAGCCCTGCTAAAAATGTGCATGCGGCGGAGTTAGTTTGCGCTTTAAATGCATCGGTTTTGTCCGCCCGCGCAGACATGCAAATTTAACGCAGAAAATGGGTCTGTTTAT
>JAQGBT010005229.1:0-14755 GCA_034698585.1 Disparrhopalites patrizii
GAGATAAACAGAAAGAAAGCGCAAGAGAGATAAACAGAAAGAAAGCGCAAGAGAGATAAACAGAAAGAAAGCGCAAGTGAGATAAACAGAAAGAAAGCTATAAAAACTATAAGCTATAGAATTGTGGGCTCATCGTGAGATAGAACGTAAGAGATGCCTACATTAAGATCTGGAGCTTGAGAGAATAAAAGAGAGACAGAGAGCAAACAGAGGAAGAGAGAAGGATAGCGGGAACTACAGCCAGAGCGAGAGATAGAGCATGAGAAGGACAGGGGAAGAAAGAGAATTAGAAGGAGAGAAGGAGATAGAGTGCATGTACAAGAGAGAAAGAGAGTGACAGAGAAACGAAAGAGAGCAAGAGAGAGAGAGAAATAGCGTGAAATGGAGCAAGAAAGAACGAGTACGAGAGAGGAGCAAAAGAGAGAGAGAGAGAGAGACGGAGGAGGAAGAAAGGAGAGATAGAGTATAAAGTGTGGAAATGAAGAGGATAGCTGAGCATTGCAATGTTTGAGTGTTGAAAAAAGTCTACAACAAATGAGGATGTCGTCTGTGTGAAGGTACGGCGTGTATCGGATATAAGTGGTATCCATAAGGTTTTGCAAAGGATTGGCTCTGTCGAGGACGCATGTTTTGAGGAAGGCGTGGTGTCCAAAGCGAAACGGTAAAAACTCTATTACGTCCCGATAAACCAATCGGGAAAACGAATAGGAGAGCTGGACGGGTGTTGCGCATTCGGAAAATCGGTCAAAAAAATTTAACACAAATCGCTTTCAGTGTTAAGTACCCATGCGAAAAAAAATACGGATTTTCCTTTTTACTCCGTACACACACTCACTTCACTTTCTTCTTTTTTCCGGCACGTTTTATTTCCTCTCTCTCTCTCTCTCTCTTTCGTCTTCCCCACGACTGAATGCAGAGAAAGTAATCGAAACACTTCATTGGGTTGACTTGATCTCTCACTCACTCGGTTCCAGGGAAACGGTCTATACGGAACTTGTGTGTCTCCGTACTCTCACGAAGTATCAACTACACGGTTTCTTTACTTTCTATACACTCTTCATTCTAGCACTTCCTTTCTTTTCTCTTTCTGTCTCTCTCTCTCTCACTCTTTCACTCTCTTGTAACAAGAAGGAGCAGAAGACAAAAGGTCAACTTTATTTTCTCTCTGTCTCTCTCTCCCCCAAGATAACTTTTGTACTCAGGGGTCTCTGAAAGAAGAAGAAAAAAAACTTCTTCCAATACTTGTACACACTCATGTAACAACTAACCCTTTCACACACATCAAAGTAACGCCGCCCTTTACTCTTATTTAAAATAATTCCTCTATTACTTGCAAGAAATAAAGATAAAATTACACATGCGTTTGACTTCCTCCGAAAAAAATCACAGAGTTCTACTAATTGTTTAAGAATTTTTATCATCTCTTTTTTTTCTCTTCAACATGTTTTTTTAAACCCAAAATCGTGTCATTGAATTTTGGGGGGGGGAAATCTTAAATAATTCTTTTCTTCTATAATTTTTTTACTGTATTCCCCTTTCACAATTAATGTGTAGAAGGGGTTGTGAAAGGGATAATCTTCACCATAATTACATTTCCCGAGCATTGACCAAAGTTTCTGGAGGAAATCACATCTTGCAGTTAGGTGACAAGCACACGTCAGATATAAGGTTTCCATATTTCTCTGGTCCTCTCCCACGTCTGTACTTATTCCCTCCATCTTTTATTGGGGAAGGAACATAAGGGGGGGGGAATAGAAAAACAATCTTGTAAACTTTTGAGCTTATCGTGTGTTGAAGCAACCGGTTTTTTTTCCTCCCGACGTATAGACACATAAAGTGTGGAGAGAGTGCTGGAGAGTGCTGGAGAGAGCTGGAGAGAGGTAAAAGGGAGGGTCGGAAGGGAAGCCCATGTAATGATGGCTCGCCGTACGGACAAGGAAGCTCCAGAGAGAGAGGAAAAAGCGGAGCCCTGAAGCTCCTTCAAATAATCAGTTCCAATCTACCTGTGATCCCGTAAAGGCAACATTCATAACTATTCCCACTCCTCACTCTTCTCTTCTCCACAAAAACATACTTGATCACTTCTGTGTCAACAGCCACTTAGAGACTCTCCTCTCCGTGCTACCACAACAGTCGGAGATCACTCTCGATTTGGATCAAACCACTCTCTCTCTCTCCGCCCCTCAAACTTACATGTGAGTCCGGGACGTATAGACCGGGGGATTTTTCTACACTCGTAAATTCCCATCACTGACCATCATTCAGAAATTAAACGTTTTTCCACACAATGTCCACGTGCATTTGTGAATATTAACATTAAAAAAAACAAAAATAAACGTCTGAAATTACGTTTAACAAGTGTGAATTTAAGGAGAATTTAGCATGTTTTAGCCAATATACCAAATTTTCATTTTTCCATTTTAAAAAAATTACATTTTTTGAAATTGCAGTCACTAATAACTGCTATCAGTGTGAT
The DNA here is from genome assembly GCA_034698585.1 of Disparrhopalites patrizii. NCBI lineage: Eukaryota > Metazoa > Arthropoda > Collembola > Symphypleona > Sminthuridae > Disparrhopalites > Disparrhopalites patrizii. The sequence continues at coordinate 2,477 of JAQGBT010005229.1, forward strand.
GTGCCCGTTGTGAATATATGTTATTTCGTGAGAGGACAATAAGTCCACTGTGTTTTGTGTGAACGGGAAAAATTACTTACTTTGCCCCATCTCCATACTCCAATAATTCTCTCATCGACGCTCATGAGTTGCTAGGATTCAAATTCTATTCCCGAAAAATCTCCAGGAAGAACGCAGGTACGGTCTCTCTCATTTTTTATTTAAAACAAAACATTATTTTGTATAGTTGTGTCATTTAATAATTGTAAAAGAAACTTCATTTCGACACAGAATGAACATATTAAGCATTCCAATTTTTGTCTCGAAATTAAATGGTATTTTGTGTGGGAAAAATCCCGTCGTAAATATGTCGGTTCTTGCGATTATAGCATGAACAATTTAATTCGATATGAAAGTAAATGGACGGCAGAATGATGTAAATAAATACTAAAACGTGAAATTACTATTACTAGTGTGAAAGCCATGAACTCATCACAAAAAAAAGAGAAAGTCATAGCATCAGGAAGTGGACAAAATGTTATTTCCTTAGAAGTTACTATTTTTTAATTACCCGAATTATTTGTTGAATAGCTGAAATTTGGACAATTCGGCCACAGATGGGAGACATGATGCCGAGAGAAACAGATTCCAGTGGAAGTTGTAGTCCGGTCCACGTCACCCGCAGTCCGAGTCCAAAATCCCAGAAAGTCTCCCCCTTCTCCATAGCGAGTATCCTCGCCTCCTCCACCAATCACTCCAGAGGCAAGTCCAAAGACGATGTATCCGAAAATCTAATGTCCCCCGACACCAGCATTCTGGCAAGGTAAATGATGCTCTTCCCCTTTTCATTCATGTGTATAAGTACATACTAACTAATCGAGACTTGATTTGGGGCTGTCTTACTACTAAAACACAAACTCTCCTCTCATCTCATCTTCCCTTATTAATTAAATCCCTTTTTTTCCCCTTGTAAATTACTCAAAAAAAACGGAAGTGAAGAAGATTCGGTTCGGGTGACTAATGAGAGAAAATTGGAACACGGGCGTCGAAGATTGCCTGGTAGTCTTTCACCACAAGTTTTTCCCCCTCGTAGGTGTTAATTAAAACTCAAACTACAAATTACTTCCACATGTACGTTACATTGTACTCCGACAAAGTTTCTACCCTTCCCTCTCAATACTTTTTCTGAAGTAGTATCTAATTAAGATTTACACCCTGTCCACCAAAAAGACGTGGAAAGCATTTGGTCTAAAAACGTTTATTACGGAAAAATTCATGTAATAACATGGACTTTTACGGGGAAAGCGAGTGAGAAATAGCTATGTGCATAATAATTCCAACAATAGTTTCGTAATATCTCATAAATATATACCTTCGAGGTTTCATTCCCTGCTGGCCATTGTGGTCAATTATGAGAAGAGACAATGGGCCACTAGTAGGAAATGAGTCGTTTAGGGATGACAAGGAGAAAAACTTTTTTTTGACACACGATGCAAGTGTGACAATTGTGAGAATTGGTCACAGACATGAGGCGAATCCATATAAAGGACTTATTATCCCTTCCCTCGCCAGTTATGACCCAATGCTCTAAACGAATGTAATACCTGCATGTGTAGAGAGTCGCTTGACTTATTAAATTAAACGACTTTTTGTGTTCAGGTGCACATGCCTTCGTCAAACATTTCCCGATCACACACGATAAGTGTCCCGTCTTTCTCTCCATCGGCTGCTTAAAATTAGGTGGACTCACCAATTTTTTTTTTTTGGAAGGGCACTAAGCCCCGAGGATTTCATACGTCATGTACGTATGGAAGCAATAGTCACCATAATAGGGGATATTTACATTCACGAGAGCAGGCTTAATGAGCTTTTTTTAACCGGGGAATGAGGAAGCCTTTCACTTCAGTTAAACGCAGAGTATCAAAATGCCTTTGTTACCCTGGAGCATATACATATAGTTAAGGCTTCTTTCACTCAAACTCGGACGTTCAATTCTCGACGCTTTCCTCAACGTTCCGTCTCATGACAAAACGTCATGAGCAATATTTGTCCTGGTAATTTACGTATTTTTATTATTCGCCTGACCGTCTGCTCGAACTAATAAAGACATTAAAAAATAGTTGAGACAACACAAACAAGAGACTACAAACAATTGTTGGGACACTAAAAAAATGGTCCATTTGCTTACTTGTCTCATTATATCCCTAATTGTACTCAATGACCTTTATTATTTGTGTGTTGTAAAAACGTTTGTAACAATAGGCACACTTTCCAAATTACATTTTACCATTTACACCCACAACATCAAACAATGTAATAAAAAAAGGCTCCGGAAAGAAAACAAGGGGGAACAGAGAATTTCCTGGAAAAATTCCTGTTTATAGATTTCAGGCGAAAAAGGTTGAAGAGAGTATTTCTTATGGCTCTTGACATTGAAAGGGATGAGCAGGGGAAAGGATTGAGGGTGTTTATCACGGCATGTTTGTTTGTACATATAATGTATACGTTACATATTGAGCTAATTAGATTGAGGGAGGAGATGATAAAAAAAATGTAGAAATGCCTTTTGAGTCCATACAAATGTACATAATATGTACAGCCATGAACATTTGCTTATACGTACATGTGTAATGTATCAGTCGTGAAACGCTCTAAAATCCTAGTGCCTCATGTAGAGTGCATCGTGTCTATTAGATAATAACGGTAATTGCGTTTTGCATGTAGTTTTGTTCAACATTTTATCCCCATATTAAAGCTATAGTAAAATGAATGTAGAAAATGAAAGAGGGAAGAAAAGACGGGTAAGAGACGTCCTAAATTGGATTCAAATATTACCTCACACCCTTATTCATTGATATCATTATACGAAAGTTCCCTCTTCCCAAACAGAGAAAAAGAATGTCATTCTTACCAACCGTTTGTTTTCCCTTTACACAAACAAAAAAAGAGTTAGCATTTTGCAAAGAAAAAGAACTCTGAAGTGTCATTTGGCTCCTGATATCATCTGGCAGCCTGGCAGACGTATAGAAAGCCAAAAGTGTTTTCTCCCCATCAGCCTCGAACAACGTCAGTCTTTTTTTCTGACGTTTGAGAGGGTTTAGAAAACAAAAGGGAAGTAAAAAAAAAAATGAAGAGAAAGAGAAATAAATAATAAAAGAGTTGTTCGCTGGCACTAAAATATTCGGGTAATGCCTTCATTTTCACTCGACAAAAGGAAGATTCAAGTTGCCTTTCTCCCACCGAATGTATACATATGTACCCAGTACATATTCTCCCTTCATTACACTTCACACGGAGAAAGAGCGGAGAGGAGCTCTTTCTTCCTCATAATAGTAGTAGGTAGTAGAGATCCCCGTTTTTTGGTCCATGATTGCTCTTCCATTAATTTGAGACTATAGAAGGCATTCATCGTCTTCTTTCTCTGGCAAAAAAAAAGGTCTTAATCTGTGGAGCATCACCCAAGTCGGGATGAGGGAATAATAAACGCAAGGGCTTAAAAGTGAATTTTTCAAACACACTCCCCTAAATATTCCTATTTGCTACTTCCCTCCATGAAACGAGTAGGCTGGGTTCATGGAATTCCCGTTATGTGCATACATATCTACATACATATGTATATATGTGTATACCTTTGTTACATGTCTAAAGTATTGTATACGTATATACTCCAGCAAGTTTTTGTGTTGTACCAAGGAAGGCGGTTTTTTATTTTATTTTCTTCCCTTTTTTTCTATATCCTTGTACCGCCACGAGGAAAGCAATGTAGGCTTCACTTCACACGCTGGAAGCCCACATATAAATCCATAGAGTTTCTCTCCAGTTTTATGATGAAATCCTACTACATGCAGCTGAGCCGAATTTACTGCATTTCGTGTGCTACTTTAGTGGGAGGGTAATGGGGATTTAGCTCGTATTACGACGACACGACTCCAACTCTCACCATCAGTGACGGGCAATGTGATAGATGTTTTAATATTATAGACACTCCTCAATGGAGGGTGCTCGGAAGGTAGGTAATTCTTTACATAAAGAGGGGAGGAGGAGGATTCTCTTTTTTTCTAAATTCTCGCTTATGTACAAAAGGAAATGGTTGAAGGAGCCATTCACTTCAAAGTGTAATTTTATTAGCTTTCTGTGAGTTTTTGAATACCTTTGAGTCTCCAGCATTATGTCGCACAACTTCTCTCGTCGCTCTCCTCCCTTTCCCCTCCTCCCGTTCTTCTTCGGAAAAGGGCTTCGGCTTTCTGTTATTCTTACCATGATCAGACCCGATTACGTGAGGACGACACACCAAGACTTGAGAGACGACTTTTCAAAAGCATTTTGCACTTCTTCTTTCTTTTTTTTTTGGCTCTATCTTCCCTCTCCTCCCGTCTTCCTTTTGAAAAGGGAATCTCACCCAATGTTGCACTTTTACAATACTCTCAGCACTGTTGGGAGTGAAAGGGAAATTGAATACTTTTTCAGTCAAGGGGAAGTGGAGGGATTTTTTAAAAGGCTGAAGTTATCAGGGAGCTTAAGATTTTATCTTCAATCTAGCTAATATGAGTTCATTCTGCGGACAATGCCATGTCGACTTCCTCTGAAGCGGGGCTGGAGGAGGAAAAGAAAGTTTGAAGTGTACTTTAGTAAATTAAGGCACATCGTCTCTGTACACAGACCAGCATATGAGGGAAAGCACACAAGAAAAGCTAACTCTTTACCTCCCAGCAACAAAGTCCTTTTGTGCCTAAACTTCTCTTTACCTTCAAAAGTGATGTAAATAGACGGAATCAATTTCCTCCTTATCGTTTCTTAAATACCTCCCAATGTACGTACAATCATGTTTGCAAAGGAGAAATTGGGACATGATGAAATGACTTTTTTTTTTGGTGAGGGAACAATGAATCTATTTTTAATTCCTGTACGTTACAGTGCCAAAATCCGTGTATATAAAAATAATTAATTTATTAAAATGATATTGTATATACTATTGATGTTGTACATGCATTATTGGCTTCCAGGTTGGGCTTGGTGTCACCGCTCGCATTTTCCCCACAACATTCAGCCGCAATCCTTAGTTTGTATGGTGCAACAGACTTCCAACGCTCGGCCGCTTGTTGGTATCCCTGGTCATCCCTAACGCAGCCCCTAAGCCTCGCCTCACATCCAAATAATTTGTCACGCTCTCCACCCCCAGCTCATCAAGGAACCCATCGATCACTAGGTGAGCCGCCTTTATTCACACTAACACACCTATCCATATCCTCCACCCACCTTCCAGGAACATCCGAGAATGGCTCCTGTAAAAATAGCACTGTCAACCATTTTTGTAACAATTACCCACGTAACATCATTAGGAGAAGGAAGAATAGAATGCGTCATACAAAAAGATGCGATAAGCCCCACAATACATCAAGTATGTACTTTTGTATAGATGAAATTTCAAACCAAAGTGGAGTTATGTGGGATGAATTTCTGCTTTCACATCTAATTATGTAACGAATATTCCACTCAGTTCGAATAGCTTCATTTAAGAGGTTGATTGCCTCCCTCCTCTCCACCAAAAAAATTACAAAACTCGGAGGAAGGAGGAACCACAGGAGATGTCGTAGGACGAGCTCAACCACGAGGTCCAATTATAGTTTTTTCGCACGAAAACGACACATGTCATCCTGAGCTCAGCCAGGGTCGTGAGGGACGTAGCTGATTAGGCAAACAAGTGCAATTAGGGAGAAAGTAAACAATTCAGGGAAATTGAGGGTTTAAAACAAAGTCAAAGGGAAAGGTTTGGCTAGGAAAAAGGCGTAAATAACGATTTCAGTTAGAGGCTTCCGCATTTTGTAAATAAGTAATTGTGAAAGAGGAATTGTGACAGAGTAATTGTGAGGGAGATATTCGGACTCCCTCGGATGAAAATAATGACTGTGTGGGTGGTTACATATGTATATGTATGGGGGAAGTGTGTATACCCGTGTAAAGGTACATAGATACGTACATAAGTCTCTTATGTGTAAGGGTATGATTTGAAGTGAAAAGTAATTGAGAGTATTTTTTTCTTTGTTTCTTCTTGATTTGTTTGGTGACATTAGTGCGGCCGGAACAAAAGTCACCCACTGAGACCGCAGCGAGTGATTGTTGTTCCACTGACAGTCGTCCTAATTCGAGGGGTAGCTCCTTGGACATTCGACTGGGGCAGACGAGTAGCAAGTCCAGGGATGTGGACAGTGACGAGGGCATCAACGACTTTGATTGTGAGGTGCAAAAAGGGGGCTCGGCCGCATCTTCCACGAGCATTGCGACGAGCACATCTCCGCCAGGGAATGGCTCCGGAGGCTGTGGAAGTAACAACAACGGGGGCAGTAAATCCACTCTCACGGGGTCGTCTCCATCCAGCAACAACAATCTCAACGGGGGTGGGAGCAAGCGAAAGAAGAAAACCCGCACTGTCTTCTCTCGCAGTCAAGTTTTCCAGCTAGAGTCAACTTTCGACGTCAAACGCTATTTATCAAGTTCTGAGAGAGCCGGTCTTGCCGCTTCACTGCATCTGACGGAGACACAGGTCAGTGTTTGTCTTTTTTTTTCTTCTTCTTCTTCTTCCCTGGGTATGTACGCATCTTTTTCCCTTCTCCAGAAAAAATCTTCTCCAGAAAAAAATCTTCTCCAAAAAAAAAATCACACGCGTACGTACTTAACCTATTCCGAAGACTATGCGTCACATTCAATTACGTATAACCCATGTACCACCAGTTTTTTTTTTTTTTTACCACACTGCTTTTCAAGGGGAAACATTTATTTCAATTTTTCATGGATTGTGATTTACTGTGCGAGGAACTTTTATCAGGTTTCAAGTAAAACATAATATACTGACGTGATGATAAGACTCGGCTATGTTTTTCATCATCCTCCTTCCATACATACTGTGACCCTTAAACGCTCTAGGGGTTACCTCATCCCACCTTTCCTTTTTTCCGCCAAAGACTTTGAACGTCCTTGTATTTATAGTAGACTTCCTCTTCCACAGACATGGTGTCCTCCAGGGTATCGTGATACTTTTTCAAAAATATTTGTTTTACGCCTAATCCCCTATTTTTTACAAATATTTGTTTTATTCTTAATCCCATTTTTTAATTCTACTTTTTACCCCCGTTTTACAACGGACATCTTTTACTGCCGGGATTGCGTTGTTGATTGTGAGATAGCAAGTACATGAGTACACAGGGTCAGTTTTTCACATTTGAATCCCCTCGGAAGTGCCAGTTACTTTTTGTCAGATTCCCCTTTTTGTAGCTGCCACGACAATTATTTCGGGGATGGAAGGGATATGAAATTAGCATAATCAGATTTCAGCTCTATGTAGATTGCTATGAAAGTTTTGTATTTGAGACAAGTTAGTCTATTAATTGGGAATGTGTAGGAATAAATGGGATAGCAAATGGATCATCTGTTGTTGTAGGAAATGTCCCCTGTCTATAACCAAGCTTTTTACTTGACATCACATGCAACCTGACTCTTGAGCTGATTTCCCCTTAAAAGCACACTTTATCCTATGACCGTGAAAAATGTCTCGCCCAAGTGCATGTGCATTGATTTGAAAATACATTGGACCTTCAATGGTACAGACAATGCTCTTCTCCCCCCTTTTTTTTGTGTGTGTCAATGGTAATTGAAACTGTGTTTAAGGCGTCGGTGCTTAACCAAATAAAATCTTATCATGATTTCCGAAAGGGTCCCAAAAGGATTATTTAGGAATGTCCTGTAGATGTGTGGAGTGATTAGCTGGAGCAACCTCTTTTGTGTGGATATATATGGAGTTCGGGGACAGAATGTGTACCTATCTATGGAAGAGAAAGAGGCAGAGAGAGAGAGAAAGTATCGGGTTACTTGGACATACTGTGAATTTTATAAATCCCCAAGTGGCCGCATAAACGATTCTGTCGTAACGAATCCAGTAATTGTCGATTTGTCCCATAATTTCCCCATCCAGCCACTGTGAAATGACTTGGGAGCTAATAACAAATTACTGGGGGTTAACGATTAAAGTTGATACGATATACAAAAGGGGATGGATTTGATTTGATTTGATTTGACTTAATTTGATTTTGACCCCCTTCCTCTATATTTTTTTCAGGTGAAGATATGGTTTCAAAATCGTCGGAATAAATGGAAACGACAGTTAGCTGCGGAGTTAGAGGCAGCCAACATGGCGCACGCTGCTCAGCGCCTTGTCCGAGTTCCCATTTTGTACCACGACGCTCACCATTCAACTCAAGACTCGGGGAATTCCACGGCCTCCAACACGCCCCATCAGAATTTGGCAGCCTCCTATCAACTCCCGTATTACCAGCAATTCGGAGTCTCCACGTCCAATCTGAACACATCTTCACCCGTCAGTCACTCTCAGACTCGCACTTCCCAACAACTTCCTTCTTTAGTCTAATCAGCTTATTTTCATCTCTTTTTTTTTTTGAACAAAACATATACATATAATTTATTTGTTGCTATACAGTTCTAGTACATTTGGGTTCAATTTGAATGAACACCGAAGATACGAACACTTCATTGTGTGTGCATAGCTCATTGTGGGTACATTTCTTATTCCGTTAATAATTAGCTTAATTAGCCGTATCAGCAGCAATGTGTACAGTTTAGAAGGCAAGTTTTAGTCATGTCTATTTTCAGTGAGTGATGGACATTGAACGATTTCGTGCATCCGAAACAAAGCAAAAAATGTGACAGAAAATAGGCAGTTTTACAGTCTCAAAAAAATACTAAAATGCTCATATCATTATTATCATAAATATATAATGTGTAAGGACATTTGTAATTGTTTAAGAGTTATAGAAGAATATATAAGGACAAGGTAATTTTTAGGCTTTCAAAAATATACGAGGGCAAATGAGGCATTGCTGCCCTTTCGTTTTCTATTCAATCATCCTATGCACGTCAGTATGTACATGTGTATAAGTAAACTTGTATAAATGCATGTACATAACATGCTTTAGTGCAAAATAGCGCTGGTTCCCTAGTTCCTTCCCCCCTCAAGCCATTAGTTTCTATACTTCATCATAATAATCAAGATAAAGTCGCGATTCAATGTATTTTATCAAAGGGATTACCATGACAGATCTTGTCGGACCAGCAAGATATTATTATGTGAGAGATTTAAGTTACGGGACACACAAATGCAGTAGTTGATTAGTTATTGAAGAGATTTTTTTTGTAAATACACATATGTACGTAAATGGATGGTAAATGACACTGTGTGTTCCCCCTCTCGACCCTTAATAATAAGTAGGAGAGAAGTATTAAAAGAGATTTTGGTCCTTGTTTTTTTTTTCAATTGAAATGCGCCGAAAATCATGTAATCATGTTCAACAAAACGTGTTCCCGGGCATTAAAATTAAATCATATTTAAAGCCATGTTCGTGTTTGTTGTAAGGACGTTAAGTGTAAAAGATGTTGTTTAAATTCAAAAAAAAAGCAAGGCATGTCTTTTAAGCTAATAGTTGGATTCGCTATCAGGTAACTGGCCAAACAACGTTCCTCGTTCACACTTGATAGTGCGGTACTTACGTATTTAAAATTAAATTATAAGATTACGAGTTGTGGATTACTGTACGAATACATGTAATGAAAAGTTGTAATAAAAAAGAACGAAACCCCTTCAATAAAAAGGTGACCGTCTATACACATATACATTATAGTTTATGTACATACACATACATGTATATCTCACGTGAACTTATGTTTCTTTTTCCCTGGAAAAGCGAGAAGCCCCATGAGGGCTGGATCAATCCAGGAAGATGTCTACTATTCTGGTGGACAAAAAAAAAAGACACTTGGTACATCCCCATGGTAGATTGCATAAAAATGGTTCGAGGCAAATGGAAAAGATTTGGTTTCATAACAACTCTCCGCTCTTGTCTTTACACATATATCTCTATATATAGCCCTTGAGCCTAATGGTCAAGCACTGATCCGTCGTAGTCCAACTTCCGTGTTGTCCTGTACATATACATCTGTGTGATACTCAGGTATATCATACGGATTGACGTCAGCATTTGACATCCCAAGCATCTGCAATGTTTACGAAAATTGATACTCTCCCTGAATAGCTTCTTCTATTTGGAGTCATAAAAATGTATCCCTTCAACAACTTTCATCAAGAATTCTCAGAGCATGTATGTATATAACCCAAGAAAAAGGTACAACTTCACCCCTTCCTCAATTTGACGGATTGGACTATTTTTGTCTGTTGTGAATACACACACGCTTTATGTACACGTGTGTGGAGGCCCTAAGCACATAGCTGGGACAATCCACACTATTCTTACACCAATGTATTCCATCTAGAAGGAGTGCCATCCACATTTATCATCGATTTTCATTGTTCCACCCAGTAGCCACGAATGGTCTGTGAAAGCAGTAGCTATTGTGTGATTGTCTTGTTACGCAACGATGAAGTTACATTGGGGCCATTTAGCACAAGATATCCTTTTTTCCCCCATGGTCCAAGCCCTATCAAAACAATGGACTAAACTGTCCCCTAAAACCATGGGAGTTACTCTTGATCGACTATCTCGCCAACAGCATATTTCTTCCAGCTACATCGTGTATACTTAGTATACATTTTGTATACTTGAAACTAGACAATTATTATTAAAAGTCATTCAAATACAAGAAATCCCTCAAAAGTATTACCATTATGCTTTTGAGCCTTATTATAGTAATAATAATGTTATATGAACTCCGTATTTCAAGGGCTCGGGAGTCACTTGGTCGCGTGTGGACCTGTCCTTTGAAAGATGTGAAAATCAACCCATGTAACTCTTTCTTTCCAGACGAGAAAGTCGCTACACGTAACCAGCATAATTATCCTTAATAGTCAAGAGTGGGTCCATGTTTGAACTTGTGTGGTGCTTAAGAAGACAAAGAAAAAATGAAATCATAATCCCCTGTTTGACTCCGCAGGACTTGATAATTGAAGTGATATTGGGATTTCATGAGCTCCATGGTGAAGTGTACTGCTTCCCAACGCGTGTCCTGGTAGCACAAGTACCTTTAAAGTGTGCCGGCCGACCAGAATGGTGCTTGTGGGAAGCCAAGAGGGATTTAATGCAAACATTTTAAAAAAAGCGTATGCTCACCACAACTCCAAAAATGGGGTGACTCCCTTGTTTGCATGAAGTACTCCAGAACGTATGCTACAGAACTCTTCATGCAGTCTCCCAAGATCTCTCCAATGGGCCGGCTTTGCTGCCTGAAATAAATGTGCCGAAAATATGGAAGCCATTCAAACCGTATCAATATATGCCGTATATAATTTATATGTATCTATTTTATTCTCAGAGGTTCCTCTCAGCTAGAATAACAGTTTCGAGTGGTAAGTTTCGGGGGAAAGACCCGAATCATTTTGAGGCTTCTGGCATGTGCCTGATGCTCGGCTGCGTGGGAAATTATTTAATACCATCAAGCATTACAGCATTAATTGTAACAAATTATGTTGAAAAAACAACTATTGAACAAGAAACTATTGCCTTTTAAAGCAGAACAATGTTGGGAAATATTTTTTAGCAAAGGTTTAGTCCCCAGAAAAAAAAATGTAGTTTGAGATCACACAGAATGAAGTTCTCAAAATCAAAGGTTCATATTGCTTCCCTGTTTCTAGGAAGACGAGCCCTATTTCCCTGTCGAAGAGCGTGCGGATATCAAGAATGGGAAAGGTATAGTACACATGTAAGGTAATTGGTTAATAATGAGGCTTGTCAGCATCTGCCAGTCCTCCGCAAAGTATTACAGATAGTACAATGCATTCCATCCGTATATAAAGAGCAAATTGAAATTACTCAGCGTTGGAGTGGTGAAAGGTAGTAATTACCAGAGGAGTTTTTAAGGTTTAAGGTGGGAGTGGACATGGTCTGCTTTTGACAGCAGAGGAGTCATTATTGAATTACAGGAGGAGAGAAAAGGAGGGGGAAATCAGGAGCAAAATGCTTTACAATGATGGCAAACACATAGTACGAAGACGGGAGGGAAATGCACGCACACGATGGTGATAAGGATGAGTCGTAGGATGAAAGGAGAGAGACCTTGTTCTGGATGTTCTACAAACGATTACGTATTTCGCTTTTAATTTCGGGGCTAATTAAGTGAAATGTTTCAGTGGGTTGGACAGGGCGAGAGTGTGTTATGTTTTAAAACCTTTCATTAGAGAAATTACCCGGTTGTCTCCCCTTCTCTCTCTCTCCCTTTCTCTCTCTCCATTTCTCTCTCTCTCCCTTTCTCTCTGTCTCTCTCTCTCTCTCTCCCTTTCTCTCT
>JAQGBT010005230.1:0-14751 GCA_034698585.1 Disparrhopalites patrizii
AGAATACTGTCATAGAAAGCTTCTAGATAGTCCTATAGTACCTTAAAGCGTTTTGGGTAACCTCAAGAAATTTCGGGGGGGGGGGAGATAAATAGTCCTGATTTGAGCCTCAGATTATGTGGAAGGCCTAGACTCCACCGTATAGGCAACACAAAATTTAAAAGCTGGGGATTTAAGCAAATCATTTAACAAGGTGGAATGGTACGACTGGTGGATGTTACAACATTTCAACAATTTTGTTTCGGGGAAGGGGAATTCTTGTTGTTGGTAAAAACGGACGTAACACACGTAACGCCGGACGAATGAATTCAGCTTCGAATGCCAATTAGAGCAAATATAAATTGAAGAAATTATCCATGCATTTTATTACGCTTTTCCATAAAATTAAAAAAGAGGTAAGCGGAAATGGCAGAAGCCTGAGGTGCCCTCTATTGTGTCTTTTGCTGATTGCGTCCCAGCAAAGAGCTTATGTAGGTACATAGTAGTGCATGTGCATAGCTATTTTTTACACATATACATGCATACATAGTGTGGAAGTACTATGCCTATTAAATGTACCTTATTTATGCTTATGTCTTATAACTTGTTTGAGACTGAGACTGAGACGGTCCAAAATATGTAGGTATATACATAAGGAGAAATGGAGCATAAAACATGAGCATATATAGTCAGAAAAAGAATAATAACATGGAAAACAGGAAGTAAACCATGTAATTGTTAAGACCCTGTTCTGTTGTGATGTTCTTAGAAAAAAAGGATCTTTTGTTGGTTTTTTTTTAATCATACAAATTGTCTATTTCCTCAACACCTGCTCATGTCGGACAGATCTCCCACTCTAAAAAAAGGTAAAAAAAAGAACCGAGGACGCAAAAGTTTTTGTGATTAGCAACAGGTATGTGGGTAAGGTAAACAATTCTTATCGATCGTTGATACAAACACAACAAAACCGTCTGTCAAGAGTGTAAAACAACCTAATAAATGAGGACGAGAGACTGTTTGATTCCTGATTTTGTGATGGTTATTAACGAAAAAGGGTTTTAATTTAACAACATTGTGTTGGGACGAAAGCATTTTGAATTCGCCATGAAATACTGGCCTGTTTTTAAGTGCTTTAATTAACGGAGGGTCATTCACAACAGGGACGAGAGGTGAGTTTACTGTTTTTTGACATTTTTCATTCTTGATCATGCTTATCCCAACCATTCTGTGCGGAAAATGGTAATTTATTCACAATTTGTAGTTGATTGATGCATATGCAACAGGAGGAAATGTCAATATCCATTGTTTTAGAGTTTAATCAGTTCAATGGAGTTCAGGAATATAATGTATAGGATAAAATAAACGTTGATCATGGGTGCACGGCAAATTTGTGTAATTATAATATGAAAAATATAAATTGTCATTTTTAATTGCTTTTGATTTGGACAGAAGTCAGTCATGAACGGGAACGAAGATAATCTGGTGGCCCGGATGGGCAGAGATTGTGATGAGAACCATGCTCCGTTCCAAAAAAAGCCCTTGTACATCTGGGTAAGTCCAAGAGGCTGCTGATACTTGTTGTTTTAATTGCTCAAACTTGTTTTTTTTTTTTTTGTTTTTTTAACGAAGAAATAATAAATACTGGCAGGATCAGACGGTCATATATCTCATATTAGTGATTTTGCTGGGTTTTGGCATGTAGAATGAATAATGTTGTTGTTAAAAAATACTATAGTTTGATGAATTTACTATATATTCAATGATTTCTCTTTGCTTGATATTCTGATAGGCTAACTCGTTCGGTGACAAGGAGTCGCAGAAAGAAGATAATTTTAAAAGCTTCGTGACTGGAAATGCTTTAAATCACGCTCTAGAATACATGTGAGTGATAGTTTTTTTTAATCCAAAATATTTCATAGGCAAATTATGTGTTATGGTTTTTTTTAGTTTGTATTTATTGCAATTACACATTGTAGTGAGTGGTTGTAGAATGTAGGTACAACTTTCAAATGTGATTAGGTCCCTAGACGTAGACGAAAATCCAATTTGCGAAGCAATTTTGTATTTAATCATTTTCAGAGGAATTATACCAGAATCGGAACAATCATCCCTTCACTTGTCAGCAATTTTCGAAGAAGAAAGTCAACAGCAAACAAAAAGTCGATTTCCCAATCATTATGAATCTGAAACCAAAAACCGAATTCAAAACTTGAACAAAATGTTTAATGAACTGAAGTCATATTTTGAGGATCATTTTAGTCAACTGATTGCAATCAAACCGCCCAATAGTGTCCATATTGTTTCAGCCTGCCCAACATGTTCTGTTAATGAAATGGAAAAGTTGTTACTAATGCTCCTGGGAGCTGCAATACAGGGTTCACAGATGCAGGACTGTATTAAGAAAATTAAAAGGTTCCAATCTGATGTCCAGGAAGCACTTATAGAAAATATAAAACAGGTTAATTAATTTTATTGTGCAAATCGTTTTATCTCTGAAAATTTATAATGGTTATGGTTAACGAGCAGGTATGAAATCTCAGTTTTAATATTTTATATTGCCCTAATTTCTTAGATGTCCGATAGCCCAGATGTGTTTCATATTAAACCTTGGTCCGAGTACGACAACTTAGAAGCTGACACAAAGCAGAAAATATATGAAAAATTGATTAATTTGGTCAGGCGTTTGGTTTTTGAAAGAAACCAGAGCGTTCATGTAAGTGTATATAAATACATATAAGCATATCGAAACCTTTCGAATTCATATTTGCAAGTCAATTTTATGGTTTATATTTTTGTTTTAACTGTTAGACTCAACTCATGTCGGACTACTTTGCCGGCTATATGTACTGTGGTCAACGAAAAATGTATGAAGCAAAAGCTCAGGGGTCAGAATCAGACTTTGATGATGTTCGACTCAATGCGGCTCTGAGGCAACTAAAAGAGGAATTGTAAGTATTTATCGTGCTTAAATTAATTCCCCAAGACACAGGCTAATAAGAAAATTATATTTTGTTCTATCAGAATTACATTTCAGTTTTATTTTTAATTAACTGCAAGATAGTCCTCATGCAATTTATTTTGTGAAGGTGTGAAAAAACGGAACTACTGCAAGATTGTAGAGAAGAATTGGAGGTTACCAAAAAATGTGTGCAAAAGTTACAGGACGAGGTATGTGGCTTTTAAATACCCATTTTATATTTCCTATTCGGGATGTATTGTTTCAGGGGTACGAGGCTTACTTTTTTCTTGCAGTTATCCACGACTCATCAGCAGCTAAAGTCCTGTAAAAAAGAACGCGATGAATTAGACGCCCTGCGAGAAGGACAAGAAAAGGCCCATCGTTTAGAAACGGAATTAGAGAAAATGAGGAAGAAATTGCAACTCTACGAGCATTGCCATGAACGTGTTGAAGTTCTGCAGGAGGAAAATAGGTCTGACTTTTTGCAATAAATTCTAAATTGTATGAACAATGACTATAAGGTGTAAATTTTTCGTTTACTTCACCACAATATTGGAATGTGAAGTTTGTCTTAACAAGGCATTGCTGAGAGGAAGTAGAGATTGCATTAGACTAATTTGCCGTTATTTTGTTTTCAGAAATCTTCAATCACAAAATGAGTCTCTGCTGGAGCAAAACAGTTTTCTTACTATTGAAAAGGAGAGTCTAAAACTTATTATAAGTAAAGAACAAAACAGTCTATCCGAAATGAATTACACTTTCAGTGAATTTGATGGATCAACACCCTTGCCACCAGTAGATTATAAAAAAGAAACTCTGATAGAATCGGAAGGTGAGCTTTTAACTGACCCTCCCAAATCTTTAGCCGTCGATTTCGAAATTCAACACTGCATGGAAACACTGGGAGAATGCTCTACACACGATGCTGAAACATTGACTGTTGAAGAAGAATTTGTTCAAAAAGTACCTCAGCTTCAGCTAAGTTCCAAAGCCAAGACAAAAACTGTGCATGAAAAAGTAACTAAGGTACGACGAAAGCGACCCAGTGTGTACAACATTAAGTCAGCACGTCGAGTTCTATTTCCAATGCGAGTTAACCAGAGGCGTGTGCAATTAATTGGGGACGCGGGTAATGATTGCAAAGTTGAAAACTGTGAAGGCAGTACAGGCAATGTGGTTACAAAAGCCGCTAAATCGGGTGCTGGTGCCAGTGGTAAACGAAAATGTTCCGGCCGTTCAAATTTAAAATTCACAACGAAAAGGTAAGCTGGTTTCTGTGGCTCGATTACAAGTTTAGTTTTAAGTATAATGTAATTATAAAAATTTGGATAGAATCGTGAAAAATGTTATGTTGACACTCGCATAATTTTGAGCGAAAGCTTTTTATTTTTGTTTTATAAATCCCTTAATAGAAGACAGCAAGGGACGTTGGGCTCCCACACGCTGGACATGGACAATGATGCCGATGAAGAACTAAGCATTAGCCCCAACGGTCCTCCGAACTTAAGTGACCTAGAAGATTGTGAATCACCTGTGTCGTTCACTCAACAAAGCAACAATAGTGAAGACTTTTTTATGTGCTCGAATCGGGGCAGCAATGAGATCACGACTTCATTCACAGAAAGAACATTCACAGTTAATGAAGATGCAAATCAGAATGTGCCATCGGTTCTGTCTAGCAACCATTTCATAAACCGTTTAGCTTTACCGTTGACTGCCACGGAATTCATAACTAACGCCGAAAACGGGAACAATTACATTAAAAGTTGCGAAATCTTGGAAACTGATTTTTGCAAGCGACCTTACATGTGTGGGGATTGCACACATGACCGGTTTCCGGATGCTTGTGACCCAAACGTCGAAATGAATGCCAACAGTGTTGAACACTACTGTACCCATGTGAATGTTAATCTCAACCATATTTTGCAGGTTGAAGGCAGTCAGGATCACGCAAATCTGGGTATTATTAACAGCATTTCCAAAACCATGCAGACTGTTAATTTACATTCTCCAGAAGTGTCCAGTGCTTCAGAAGATGATGATTCCGTGTGGTACGAATATGGTTGTGTTTAACACCGACCAATGTAATTATTTTTGAGTTAAACTTCACATGTTAAAAAATCTTCCCAGTTTTAGTGCATACCGCTTTTAAATTTATTTTATATATACGATGTTACTTAAGATGTTAGGAAGTTTTATATCTACGCATTTATTGTTACGCCTTTTATCACAGTAGCATGAATTTACTACGTTTTTAAAATGTCGATTTTGGGCTAAATTAATATGCAAGTTTTAATAGACAAATGTTTGTTCTCTCCATTTTAATTTATTTGTGTAGATTAGCAGACCATTCATCTGCTAGAAAGATACTTAATGACTCTAATAGAATGATAGCTATAACTGAATGAGTGTTTCTAGAAAATTAATGCATGCGTTTTTAAACATTTATATGTATTGCTTGCTTTCAAATTTTAATTGTAAGTGCATCGCAACAAAAGCAATAAAACATGAGTTATCCAAGTGATATATATTACCTATAGGTAATGGTTATACATACAAGAACGCAAGTCCAACGAGTATCCGCTCCCCAGCATCCGTTGGGAATGATTTATTACATTACACATCCGCCATTCTTACATATTATTTATTATTGTGTGACCAATCAGTCCAAAACTTTTTTTTATATAACGTCCAGCTTAAAAAATATATTCAGACGTGGTCATTAAAAATCGACTGTAAAAATGCATTAATAAGTGAACATGCTATAAATAAAGCCTTGGAATTGAAATTATTCACCATCATTGTATTTCTTCAACAAATTTCTCCATCCCGGACGAGGGATCGTATCTGGAGGGAAAATAGTTAATTCTGTTGATTTTTCTACAGATTTAATATTTAATTGGAAATCCACGTAGAATGTAGAAGGATACGACATACGACTATATGTTGTGACAAAAAGTGTGGGAAATTTGAAAATTCCAGGATTGTATGGATGATCAAGAATCAAGATCAAGGACAAGGACCAGAGGTTTTGCCGACTCCAAAGCTCAGACCTCAGACGCTCAGAGGGAGAAAAGACAAGAAAAAGCATTTTTGCTGGATCAGATTTTTCCAGATTTGTTGCCAGTTGGCCTTTTCCAACGTCTAGTCTGGAGTTATTTAATCATCTTCTTCATCCTGCCCCTCGCAATTTCATCCAACTGTCAATCACTTAAATCTATACCCTTCAAAGTGTGCCGTCACTTTTTTTTTTTTATTGCAAACACCACACCCTGTTCTTTTCCATGATCCAGGATGCAGTTGGCTGGAGAAGAAGATGCGCCATTAGGAGTAGGAACCTGTTTGGAAGAGCACATCAATTTTTCTTACAATAATTGATTCATTATCGTCCATCTTGTGACCTCCGTCATCAGGGATTAACCCGGAGAAATTGGAAATTCGTTCTCCACGAAAATTCGGCTCTCTGCATCGTGAATTGAAATTAGCAAAAAAATGGGATTTCAATTTGCCATTGATCGCGGCGGCACCTTCACCGATATTTATGCCAGGTGTCCCTCCGGGAAAATCGTGGTGAGGAAATTATTGTCCGTGGATCCCGCCTACCCGGATGCGCCTCGGGAGGGGATTCGGAGGATCATTGAAGAGGTATAGACATTTTTGTGGTGTTTTAACTCTATTTATCTTTTCATTGCACGCAAAGTTTGGTTAATCTAAGATAATAACTTTAGAGGATCTTTTGTGTAGGAAACGGGCAAGCCCATTGGACGGAAGGATTTAATTGATGGCTCGCTCATTGAATGGATTCGGATGGGCACAACGGTGGCAACGAACGCGCTGTTGGAGCGAAAGGGAGAGCGCATGGCGCTTCTCATAAACAAGGGCTTCAAAGACTTACTTTTCATTGGCAATCAGGCTAGACCAAAAATTTTTGATTTGGTAAGTACACCTTTATTTTAAATGTTAAAGTTCAATCTAAGAAGATCAGTTTCGGTATCAAGTATAGTTTTAAATCTTGAATGTTTAGCTTGATACTCGTAAGTACTTGATAAGAGTTTTTTTTTTCAATATTTGTAATTTGTAATTGATTAGCTACATTTATTAAATGTAGTTCTAAATCTTTACTCGGACTGAAACCAGGTTATATCACGAGTTTGTTTCTGGCTGAAAGTAAATATTTCTATTCGTAAAATATATTGATTGAATGAGAATTCATTTCGATTGCATTTTTTTAGAGTAAATTAGTATAGTTCGAATTTTGTCCAAATACTGAATATGGGTAATTCAATTTCAGGTATAAGCATAATATGTATATCAAGTTCCAAATGAAAATGAAGGAGCCTGTAAGGAACTTTATTCTGAGTGTAGCCGTAAGAGTGGTCAACTGGTCAATCACCTGATTATGTAAATATTTTTGGTGTAACTGCAGCAAATCCGAATGCCCGAGAATCTGTACGAGGAAGTGCTGGAGATAGATGAAAGAGTTGTAACGTCGAGAAAGGATTGTGAATTAAAGATCAGTGAGGGCTGGACGAAGGTAGTGAGCTCCACTAATGAGGAATTGTTGGTGGCTCAGGACTTGAATTTGACTCAGATTCGCAAGGACCTGGAAGCGCTCCTGGCTAAGGGTATCACGAGTCTGGCAATTGTTTTACTTCATTCTTATATGTAAGACCTCTTGTGTTCTCTTTTATTCTGGCTTTGCAAATTGCTTTTTGTGAGACTGTGCTTGTAATTAATCTTTCTGCAAGCCTCATTGTCATCCGTTGGTAGGTTGTAGTGTTGCTAGAGAATCTAAAATTTACATTCAGTTTCTCATATTAATAATATTGTGTATATAATCATTGTTTGGAATTTATAATTATGTTTAATCTGATATGTTGAAGGTATCCCTGTCATGAGCGGAAGATTGGGGAACTGGCATTGAATTTGGGATTTTCTCATGTGTCACTCTCCTCTGATGTTATGCCCATGATCCGAGCCGTGCCAAGAGGATTCACTGCCTCAGCTGATGCATATTTGACTCCACTGATTAAGAAATATGTTCAAGTAAACACTCTTTACCCGACGAATTATTTATCTTTCATTTCCTTGTGAACTCTTGATGGATAAGCATGTTTTTGTTTTTTGTACAGGGATTTAATGAAGGTTTCAAAGGCCTTTCCCAGTCCAGTGTACTCTTCATGAAAAGTGACGGTGGTTTGACGCCGATGGATGAGTAAGAGCACTTGTTTTCTAAGGAATGTTTAATTGCTGCTTCAATGTTTAGTTTTGCTCATGGATGTATTTTTGTTTTCAGATTTAATGGTTCTCGTGCAATCTTATCTGGACCCGCTGGAGGCGTGGTTGGTTACGCTAAAACTTGTTTTAGCACCGAGTCTCGCGTTCCTGTGATAGGTTTTGACATGGGAGGAACGTCCACGGATGTCAGTCGGTATGATGGATCTTTTGACCACACGTATGAATCCACCACAGCCGGAGTGACTATTCAGGCACCACAGGTATAATTCTAGTTTTACTCAGGCAGTAGCTTTGAAGTCTAGATGTTTAGACTAGCTATCTGTATCTGTATTCAGTCTAGAAACAGTGATAGAGAAAATGAAATGAAAAAACTTGAATGGAATAACTCTCTCGTAGCTGGATATCAGCACGGTTGCCGCCGGTGGAGGTTCCCAGCTCTTCTTTCGTTCCGGGATGTTTGTGGTGGGACCAGAATCCGCTGGTGCTAATCCTGGACCGGTCTGCTATAGGAAAGGAGGGACTATTCTGGCCGTTACTGATGCCAACCTCTGTTTAGGACGCTTGCTCCCCGAATTTTTTCCGAAAATTTTCGGTCCAGAAGAAAATGCGCCGTTGGATAAGGAAGCTACGTTGGAGACTTTTCAGAGACTTGCCGAAGAGGTCAATTCCTTCCTGAAGAGTCAGGGTTCTAATCAGATAGCCGTGGAAGAAGTGGCTATGGGATTTGTTAGGGTGGCGAATGAAGCAATGTGCCGACCTATCCGGGCTATTACTCAAGTAAGTGGGTTTATGCTATGCAGATTTAATATTTGCAAAATACAAAAAGAAGGATAGAGATGCTGTAAGTTTTAATAATATACCTATGTTAATCTGTATACTCCATCTCCATTTGTAATTAGGAATACAAAATCGTGTTTGTAGGGAAAGGGCTTCGACACGTCTGCCCATATCCTTGCATGCTTTGGTGGCGCAGGCGGTCAACACGCTTGTGCTGTGGCCAAATCCCTTGGTATCCGGACAGTTGTGGTGCCAAGGTACGCCGGAATCTTGTCAGCGTTCGGCTTGGCGCTTGCTGATGTGGTGCATGAAGAGCAAGAGCCTGCAGGAAAGGATCTGGACGCAGAAAATATTGATTATATTGACGGCCACATTGAGAAATTGATCGAGAGTGGACGGAAGCATTTGCAGGCGCAAAACTTTGAGCAAGTCGACGTGGAAATATTTTTACATTTGCGCTATTACGGGACGGATTGTGCTCTCATGTGTCAATCCATTCCATACAGTGGGGACCATCCCGTTTTAAGTAAATACGGAGATTTTGAGAGTAATTTCGTTCAAAAGTAAGCTAATTACTACATTACTACTCAGTATACGTATTTTGTCTTGCTAATAGCGGTGCATGGGTAATTTTTGCAACGTTTTAAGCATTAATTGTAAAAAAAAATATTATTTTATTAATCATGCATAATGATTTTGGTAGGTACGAAAAGGAGTTTGGTTTCACCATCCCCGGCCGTAGGATCATTGTGGATGACATTCGCGTTCGTGCAGTTGGAAAGAGTGGGATAAGCGAAAGTAATTTACTGCAGCCGTCCACAAGTCCTCCCAAGTCTACCACAGTAAAATAAATTAGAGATATTTATGGTTTGTTAGGTTTATTTGGCATTGAAGATCATTGCAGTGTTGAATGGATCGAAATTTCAAAATATAATGGTAATATATTAGGCAGGGGAATTTATAATGTATAAAGCTAAAAAAAACATTTAAATTGTTTCTTGTCGTTACAGAACACAAAAATTTACTTTGAAACTGTGGGTTGGCTCGAATCTCCTGTGTACCTGTATGAAGATTTATTCGCCGACGACGTGATTACAGGCCCTGCCATTATAATGGACAAATTGAGCACCATTCTCGTGGAACCGGAATGTGTAGCTCGTGTCAAGAAGGAAGGGGACATTCAAATTGACATCGGGTACGCTGGGAAAGTGGCCATCGGCACTGAGTTAGATACAATTCAATTGAGTATCTTCTCCCACCGTTTTATGAGCATAGCTGAACAAATGGGACGAATTTTGCAAAGAACAGCCATTTCAACTAATATCAAAGAAAGGTACGCTATTTTAAATCCTAAGTACATACACTGAGGCTTTTTCATGCCCCATGCGTCCTTCCCCAGTCGAATTTTTTTCGCAATTAAATGTAGCAATTAAATGTAGTGATTATGCATTTATTATAGCTATCGTTTATTTGCAGACTCGATTTTTCTTGTGCTGTATTTGGACCTGACGGAGGACTGGTGTCCAATGCCCCACACATTCCTGTCCATTTAGGTGCAATGCAAGAAGCTGTTCAGTACCAAGTGGGTGGAGTGGAACATTTCTTTCATTTCTACTTTTGACTTGGGTGCTTAACTTAAATGCACTACTTTACTTATTGATTCATTGTAGCTAAACGCCCTAAAAGGAGATCTTTTCCCAGGAGATGTGATTCTCACAAATCATCCATGTGCCGGAGGGTCTCATTTACCAGATCTTACTGTAATCACTCCTGTCTTCCGACCGTAAGTTCTTGGTGTGCTTCCGCTATTGTATTCATAACGGGTTTTCGTTGTTGTTAATTTTATTGTGGTTGTTCGAATTGTAGTTATATTTAATTATATTTGTATTTGTAATATAAATTAGCGGTGAAAACGTTCCGATCTTTTTTGTGGCGAGTCGTGGTCACCACGCCGATATTGGTGGAATTACACCTGGATCCATGCCGCCCCACTCTAAGCATTTGTGGGAGGAAGGAGCGTGTTTTAAGAGCTTTAAACTAGTTTCGAAGGGAGAATTCCGGGAACAAGAATTGCTGGAGGAGCTTATGAAACCCAGTCAATATCCTGGTTGTTCGGGGACCCGAAATTATGAAGTATGTCCTATCTCATTTTCTGGTTTTCGCAGTAACATAGCAATCACGGAGTTCTTATGAAAATATTTGTCTCACACACAGGACAATCGTTCGGACTTGCAGGCTGCTGTTGCTGCCAATCACAAGGTGCGAAACTTGATACATATACATATATTTGGTCTGTCATTTCGAATGTTTGTATAACCGTATTCATAAAAATTGATAGTAACAAAAGCTGAACTGAAGTTTTATACGTGCTTCTTACAGGGGATAAACCTTATTTTAGATCTGATTGACGTCTACGGTCTCGACGTGGTTCAAGCTTACATGAATCACATTCAGCATAACGCGGAGGTTTCCATCAGACAAATGCTCCGGGAGTTTGGTCAGAAACTGGGCTCCAACGTGCTCACTGCTGAAGAGCACATGGACGATGGGACAACAATTAAGCTCCGAGTTGAAATTGATCCCGTTTTAGGAAGTGCCACTCTGGATTTCAGGTATAAATTTCTTCTGCTGTAAGAGCGTTTATTCTGTGGTATAATCATATTTAATTATTAAATTATAAATAAACATTGACAGTGGAACTGGACATCAAGTATGGGGAAATTGCAATGCTCCAAAAGCTATCACTATTTCAGCCGTAATTTACTGCCTTCGGTGTCTGGTTGCTGAAGATATTCCTTTAAACCAGGTATGGC
Organism: Disparrhopalites patrizii; assembly: GCA_034698585.1. NCBI lineage: Eukaryota > Metazoa > Arthropoda > Collembola > Symphypleona > Sminthuridae > Disparrhopalites > Disparrhopalites patrizii. The sequence continues at coordinate 11,767 of JAQGBT010005230.1, forward strand.
GCAATTCAGTTATTTATTATTTTGTTCTAACCCTTAAATGACCATGAAAGCGAATACATTTTGGTTTATATTTCTGTCTGTTTTCAGGGTTGCTTGAAGCCAATCAAGGTCATCATTCCGGAGGGAAGTATTTTGGCCCCTTCGGAGGATGCGGCTGTGGTGGGCGGCAACGTACAAACTTCCCAACGTGTAGTTGATGTCATTTTGAAGGCGTTTCAAGCTTGTGCTGCTTCTCAGGGTTGTATGAACAATATCACCTTTGGGGATGAGAACATGGGGTATTACGAGACAGTTGCTGGTGGAGCTGGAGCAGTAAGTTTTTCTATCTCCTTGAAATCAATTTGCTGCATTATGCATTCAAGAAAGCGCCTATATACACGGATACATTTTATCGTTATTTTGAATTGTGCAAAGATGCAAACAGTTCTTTTTGCTTTGTAGGGTCCAGGCTGGAATGGGCGAAGTGGGGTTCATTGCCACATGACCAACACTCGAATCACGGACCCAGAAATCCTGGAAGCTCGTTATCCTGTGATTTTAAAACATTTTAGTCTGGAGGAAGGGACAGGTGGAACTGGAAAATATCGAGGGGGTGACGGGGTGAGGCGGGAGCTGATGTTCCGGAAGAATATTACCCTTTCCGTGCTCACTGAACGACGGGTTTTCCATCCTTATGGCCTCCATGGGGGATCACCCGGAGCCGTGGGCAGGAATTTGTTGCAGAGGCGCAATAATCAAATCATCAATTTGGGCGGAAAAACCTGTGTTGATGTGGTGGCAGAGGTCACTATGTTTTCCTTTCAATTATAGTTTCAATCTAATCATATAATTTCGTCTGTATACTTACAAAATCATTTCATATATGTAAATTTCGGTTATATACATATCTATATATGTATATAAAACATGCAAAATTGTAATAATGAATTTGTTTTTGATGTTACCAGGATACTTTGTGCCTTCTGACGCCCGGTGGGGGTGGCTACGGATCTCCGGAAACCTAGCATCCTGTGATATTGAGGTTTTCCCGATGCATGAATTACGGTGACCCAGTATCATTGTAAATCCAGATTCATTTACAAAGACAAATGCAATGACAATCAAAATAAATATTTGTCTGATGTGATTCAGAAACAAAATATAGTGTTACAACTTTTTAATTTGCTTGTGTAAGCTCATACGTAAATGCGTACTTTTTTCCGTAATCGTAATCAGTCTTAAATGAATTGGGTCTTTATTTTCAATGTCCAAGACATGTGTGCGTAGACGATTTACATAAAAATATATATTTCCCTGGGTGTATATTTCAAAAATTGTATGTAGTACAAGTTACAAATTGCAAATTACTGTATCCTGTATCTACTTCAAATCCTTCTACTACCAATATTAATGTGCATTCTGCGGACAATTTTTTTGCATCGATTGAAGAAAAAAATCCATGCAAATTTTATTGCACCAGCTTTTGGTCGATTACTTTAATTGAAGGTGCCAAGGTATGTATAGGTATGCATGTATGTAGGTGTGTATTTAAATATGCACATATTCCGTAAATTTGACAGGAAATACGAATGTTAGAACACATTCAGGCGTTTCTCGTAGCGAATTGATTGTTAATGCTGCTATTTATTATTGCTTATCATTTTTTCTCGCATAATCCTTTTCTTTTCCTCGTTTGCACATGATTTTTCCACTCTGCATGCCGTATTGTTTCCATTTTGTGGATTATTTTGCTGAACAAAGAACTTTTTCTTGAAAAGTGGAACCAACCAACCCACAGTTGGAGCGAGAGTACATTGTAGTGCATCATTTTAAAATGCACATTTTAAAATGCGAAAGTGCTGCAACATGAGGATGGCAAAAATTTCAAACATTTTTCAGGAATCTCAACAATCTTGCCACTTCGGGGATAGTTTCACGTAGAATGTTGAGTTTCCCGAGAAAATTTGGGAAGCATCACCAATAGCAATTGGAGCATTGCTATTGGTGAATTTAACTTAAGAGGTAAGTGTCATGGGATACCATGACAGATAACATCTTAACATGCTTCCGTTACACGGTGTCGACGAAAGTAAGTATTGGCCAGAAACTTTTCCAATACGCCGGCAGTTTTGAGCTGTTTCAAATGCATTTTGTAGCCTTAACATAAACAGCAAGATTTGAAATATAGATTGAAAATTTGCTTTTGCACAAGAGGAAATATATTTATTACTTTGGGACGTTTAACCCACACGCCGCGTGCAAGTTTGTCCAGCTTAAATGTATAGTTCCAAAGCAATGAATGACATCCAAAAATCCAAACCAATATTCGAATTTAAATCGGAATATTCATATTTTTTAGTATAATTGGAATTAGTGTCCATGTTTTTGTTAGAAGAATAATATTTTGATTGGAATTTATTATTGCAAATACATCAGAAATTCAAATGCGTATTCAAAATTTGACATTTTGATTTCGATACTTCATTGATACATTCTTTTTTTGGAAAATCAAGCTATTTTAACGGTGTTTTTTTTCAATTGGCAGCAAAATAACTCTTTCTTCTGTAAAAACTTCGATTTTTCAGAAATCGGAGTTTACGGAGTCAGTTAATAATTCGTTTATTGCCGGCCATAAATTTTGTCAGATTGCATTACACATTTTTATGAGTAAATATTCAAAATGTATTTGAATACGTATTCATATACGTCTGAGTGTATCTGAATAAAATTGTAACGGATTTTGGATTTATATTTATATACAAAATTTAAATTGGTATGCATAATTAGGATAAACACGTATTTAAATTCGAATTCGAACTCAAATTTTTTTCGGATTTTTTCGGATGTCATTCCTTGTTCCAAAACTAGCGGAAATGGTTTAAAATGAACATTTTCCTTTTTGAAGTGACGTCATAAAGAAGCTACAGTGGACTCTCGCTATAACAGCACCCTATAAAGCATCAAATTTAGCCTGTTATAGCGAAAAACTGTTATAGAGAACAGACA
>JAQGBT010005231.1:0-14751 GCA_034698585.1 Disparrhopalites patrizii
TCGGGGGGGTTTGTGAACACCGTTATAGTGCGAAAACCGTTATAAGGAGGTCCGTTATAGAGAGAATTGACTGTATTACAGATGCATACCATACAGTTGAGTCGTGTTAGAAGAGCATGCTCATTATAACATAAGGAAATTACAGTGGAGTCTCTTTATAACATTATCTCTTTTCTATATAACAACCTTATTTTTTCCGCCATAAGTACACATAAGCTACATTTTTTATGTTCTGTATAACAACAATTTTCTGTAACAATAATTTTCGCCCTACCCTTCAAAGTTGTAATGTAGCAGCTTTCCTTTTGTGACTGCAAAATTTTGGGCTCCGTTGGGTGCAGTTATGACGAGACGTCTTTTAAAAATAAAACTTTATTGGATATACGTTGATACTTTTGAAATGTGAATTTTTGTTAGCACATTTTGTAAAATTAATTTTCTTTTTGTGAGTTTACAAGATGTTGGGCACGTTGCAAAACTTACAGACTTTGCAGATTTCCGGAATGTCAGCTATTTTAAAGGATAGCAGGAATTTCAGAAATATGGAAAATCTGTTACTTCAACGCACCTTTTGTATGTTATTTGCTAGTTTTTTTTTTTAGTACAACGAGATATCCTTTGTGTTTTGCATAAAAAGTCTTTCAATATCCAGGACGTTGTTACGTTTGTGTAGCATGCAATGTCTCGTGACTGTAGAAGTAGCAATGGACTGAAATTTAGCTTCAGTTTTAGTAAATTTTTAGTGAATTTGAGGAATTGCGGCAACGGCTTTGCCGTTGCCACTTAAATGGAGCCTTTGCTCAATTGTTTAAGGCTTGAGAGATGGTTTTGAAGGCGCTTTTACGAAAATCTCCAAAGGCGAAGATGAATGTCACAGAAATCTACAGAAACTGAACACACAGAAGTCTCGTTATAACAACATCCAACGAATCCAAAAATTTTGCTGTTATAATGGGAATGCTATTATAGACAACATTTTTATTATGCATTCCATATGCGAGCTGCTGTGAATTTCCTGATGTTACAAAATGAGCATGTTGCTATAACGAAACTCCACTGTAGGAGTAGGAAAATAGCTAGCCTAATAAGAGTGTCCTTCATTACCTTTATACATGTTTGACAGTCATAGGTGGCGCGGGCACCTATGATTATGTATCCGAAAAAATATATTAAGTTAAAATTAAATTAAGTTAATTTAAATTTAAATTTAAATTTAAATTTAATAAATTAATTTAATTAATTAAATTAGGTTAGTTTAAATTTAAATTTAAATTTAATTAATTAATTTAAATAATTAAATTAAGTTAATTTAAATTTAAATTTAATTAATTAAGATTAAATGAATTAAAATAAATAAATTAATTTAATTTAATTTAATTGTATTTTTATGCATGTATAAACAGTATTGAAAAATATCGGGTCACATCCGACGCGTTTCGTCAGCCCCGAGTAGTGATTCGGTACTATCAAGCTCTCCGCCATCAAATGAACTGGTACAATATTACTTACGGCCAATTCACCCTTCCCGGTTCCAAGTTGCTTCTGACCCTCTTCGTCGTCTTTTGCACCTACGGCAGCATCCGCATGAGTGGGATCCAATCGATGGCCTTTAGCTTCTTGGGCCTTTTCAGTGTCGCCTTTCTGGCCATCGTTTTCATTTTCTTTGCGGAAATGTTTGAGGGTAGCGTACGGATTCGGAGGGAACTGAAATATCATTTGGCTGGAAAGAGAAATGGGTTGCTCACGAGGAGTTTCAGGGCAATGCAGCCAATCAGATGTCGGGTGAGAGACTGTTACTACGTCGATCGGGCCATGATTCTCACTATGTTTTACTCCATGAGTGACGCAACCATTTCCTTTCTCGTGGCAAATTCGTAGGCGTTAAGAAGGTGTTTTTGGTTTCCATACTAATTTTTTTTCAAAAAACGAATTATAATATAAATGTCTAAGGTGAATTATACAAAATTTGATCATCACCATGCATGCAACCCTAATTCATAAATGGGTCATATCCAACAGTCGGCAATATACAAATTTTGAGTTTTCACAGGTATGTACATAGAAGAATTTGTTTAGTAATATATAAGATAAATAAGGAGAATTTATACAAAATTTAAAAAAAGATTTTTTTGCGTTAAATAAAAATCTTTTGAAACCATTGAAATTGAGAATCAACCATTCTTGGAAGCAAACGGTTTATAATTCTGCGAATTTCAATGAATTATTAAGATGTAACATTAAACTTAGTTCAATTTTTTTAGATTGTTAAATAAATGTTGCTTTTATTTAAAATTGTACTTATTTAAAAAAAATACATTTCCCGAATGCTGTGCTAAATAAAAAAAACATGTGAATTATCGTGGAGACTATAAATTTGGGTTATTAAGGCCGCGTGGGAATGATCTGATTCTATACTTCACTTTCAATATATATGTTGAACTATAGCAATAAGTAATAATTAATATTTTTGTTTCCTATATGTTTATGCTTTTATCAGTCCTTTGATGTGTACGAAAATATGTCACGTTTACTACGCCTACACTATAGAGGGTGTTACATATCTGTTAGTTAACTTAGGCATTTGGGAATAGCTCGAACATATAATTAACATAACTATAACTGTGCACACTTACAGAGTAAGTAATTTATGATTAAAAATACGTAATACGCCTAATGAATCTAATGTCATGAAATGTTGTCAGCCCCTTTATACAGTGGAGTCTCTACATAACAACTCTAAAGGGAAGGGCGAAAAATATTGTTACAGAGAAAAGTTGTTGTATAGAACATTAAATATGCACCTTACATGTACGAAGGGCTGGATAAATAAGGTTGGTACAGAAATGTTGATTGAAATGTTGGGAGAAATGTTGTTATAACGAGACTTGTTATAGAGAGACTCCACTGTAATAAGATAATATCCCCTTTAACTTGTTTGATTTTACATAAATATTTTATAGCTATAGAGCATTTTTTGCTGCTGTTATAAAGTGAGAACTCTGATAAGGAAGGCCGTTATAGGGAGAGGCGACTGTACCAAGTCCTTTGCCCGTACATAGACATAGTTACATCTATTTATGTATTTTAGTATTTATGCATGAGCAAAATTCTACTTCGCTCAAAAACCGTGCTTAAGGCATTTTTACTTCTTTGTGATTCCAAATAGAATCTGTACATACATTCGTATGTATAGATTATTAAATGTATAGATAATTATTCAAATCTTTAACGGGGACGCGTGTCTTTGTGATAGCTTAATTAAATAATATCCAAGTAAAGCACCATCGTCAACACTCACGTTTTAATACTTTCCAAGTGGAATGACTAATGTAACACGCTGGAAATCCTTTATTACGCTGATCCTATACAGTCAAGTAATTATGTGTATTGCTTATAAGAATCTTGTAAGAATAGGATTAAAAATAATTGCAATTCAGAGGCAGAAAAACCTCAGTTTAATCATGCACTGATAAATGTTTTGATTTTTCTGTTAATGCAAGTACAGTGAACTCTCGCTATAACAATCCCGAAGGGAAGGGTAAAAATAATTGTTATATGGAAAAGTTGTTAGATGGAACATTTAATATGCACGCCACATACATATGTATGCTTCAGTGGAGACAACATTGTGCTCTACTGTGAGTGCTGAGTTGAGACATTTGCTGGTTGTTATTTGGTACTGAGAACTTGTTACGTTGTTACTTCGTTTGGAGTACGTTACATTGTTTTGGGTGACGCTAATCTATAAAAATATACAGTCGAACCTCTCTATAACGGGCTCCCTTATAACGGTTTTCTCTCTATACCGGTGGCTAAAAATGCTACATGCTCTCAAAAACTTTCTCCAATTGTTAACATAGAAATGTCTGTTCTCTATAACGGTTTTTCGTTATAACGGGGAAAATATGCTGATTAAAGGGGAACCGTTATAGAGAGGTTTGACTGTATACTTATAATTTGTATTTAAAAAATGAAGTACAGTGGACTCTCTCTATAACAACTCTCCTTGTAACAACTTTTTCCCTATAACAACTTTATTTTTCAGCCCTTCGTATATGCAATGTACATATTAAATGTTCTATATAACAAGTTTTCCATATAACAACCAATTTTGCCTTTCCCTTCAGGGTTGTTATAGCGAGAGTCCACTGTATGTAGAATATGTACTAATATATCTTCCTGCATGTACAAGTACAGCCTAATATATGCGAGAAGGCAGGAGTTCCCGACCAACGTACACAGAATTCATTGATTTCTGTATGACAGGGAAATATGTACTTCTACAGTAATGCACACAAAAGGAAAATACGTATTATAAAAACAATAAAATATATATAAATGTATATAAATATATCAAATTATTTGTATCACAATTATTCCAGTGTTACCAATTTATTTCAAGGATGTTTCATGGTGAGAGTGGAACCCGTGTGCGTATTTGCTTATCGGTAACAGGTACAAATTCATACCCAAAACATATGTACAATTGGTATACTCATGTAAAAATAAAAAATTGTTTCAACACACTTATTAATGATAATGTGGATACGATTCAAGTATTTTTCTGTGATTTCCAGATTACTAACAAGTGTACCCATTCAGGCTGAAGTAGCTTCTGAACGCAACGAATGATTAGGGGTAAATCCTATTACCAGCTAACATATGTTTGAAAGGGAAATCCTCAAATTAGAGTCAAGGAGGCTGTTCAAAGAGCTTTATTGCAATTTTTTCAATGATACATGGACGCAATCAAGGTCTATAATTAGTACCTAAGCAAACGTCTATAATTGACGGTACAACATTTTCCAAGGTCTATGCGTAGACATGAACAGGTGTGGAATTGTTAATTATTTTGGGTAGCAAAAAATATACTTACTGATAAAGACGGATAAACCCGACTGATTACAACTCTCAACCGTCTACTATATAAAATGTGCCAATTACCCATTTCCTCTCCAGAGATTCGGCGGCAGTTGTCCCATATTTTTGTTGATTCTTTTTGCTTCTGATTTTTTAAAATGTTTCCAAAATTTACGGTCCTAGTCCTCGGACTGGCATGTGCCTTGGCCCTGCCCTCGTCCAAGGTCGACCCGAAGGTGTGGCAGAATCTGGAGGCAAAGCCCCTCACGAACGTCCTCCTCACCTTCAAAGGAGCAGATCCCGCGGCAGCCCGCTCCAGATTCCTCAGCCTAAATTTTGCCACGAGAACAGAGAGCCTGACGTCCCTCTACAAAATCCTTAAAGGCCACGCAGATGACGTCCAACAAGAAGTGTCCACCTTCCTCAGCCAGCAACGTGTGACCAAGACCCATTTGGACCTCCGTCAACTCTGGATGTCCGCGGAGCTGATCATCCGAGACGTTGACCAAAACACCCTGAGTCAATTGGCAGCCTTGAAATCCGTGGAATCCATCAGGGCTGATGTCCTTTTGCAGCGGATGGAACTGGAGAAGGGGGCGGAGGTGAAGCCTTTGAGGGCTGGAATTCACTCCCTGTGGAACATCGATGCCGTTCACGCCCCCGGGGTATGGGCACTGGGCTATCGGGGCGAGGGCGTGGTCGTGGCGAGCATTGATACGGGCGTCCATTCCACCCATGAATCCTTACGGGGAAATTTCCGGGGAAATTTGGCTGATGACAACAACTATGCTTGGTATTCCCCCACGGAGAGGACGGACACCCCCGTGGATGAGGTGGGGGTAGGCACCCACGCCATGGGCGTCATGGTGGGGGGCAATGCCAGTGGGGTAGATATCGGAATCGCCCCAGGAGCCACCTGGATCGCCTGCCGCGGCTGTCAATTCTCCGGCTGTACCAGTTTCGACATCCTCGAATGTGGTAATTGGATGGGTTGTCCCACGAACACGACCGGAGAGGATCCGGATTGCTCCAAAGCCCCCAACGTCGTCGCCAATGGCTTCCTCGGAGGGACGAATCAAAACTTTTTCGATGAGGTCATTGCCGCCTGGAGAGCCGTGGGCATTGCTCCCGTCTTTTCCGTGGGGAATTCTGGACCCACCTGCGGCTCTGCCCGATCTCCTGGAGACCGCCAGGGTGCCATTGCGGCTGGGGCCACGGATGAAGATGGGTTTGGTTACATGTATTCCAGTCCAGGACCAGCCCTGGAGAAGGAGGTGTATCCTAATGTGGCTGCTCCTGGAGTCAACATCTATTCCGCGAATAGTGGGGATGATCAGGCTTACGTTGTGGCTAGTAATACCGGGAAATCCGCGCACGTGGCCGGCGTCGCTGCTCTTCTGTACCAGAGAAGTCCCAATCTGTCCGTGGCTCTCCTGGAAGAGCTCCTCCATCTGGGGGCAAAGCGAGTGAGGTCTAGTGGAAGAATCTGTGGGGATGTTCCTGATAGCAAATATCCCAATTACCAGGTGGGATACGGGGAGGTCGATGCCCTCAATTCCTTTTATTCCTTCTGAAAGTTATATGTGTATAAATGAAATTTTTGGTTTTAATACGCGCTGGGTCTTTGGACTCCGTAAAGGACGCGTGATAACCCTTGTAGCTTTTGTCCCATGGTATTTGTCAGTACTTAAATTCTGAAATAAATTATTATTACCTGTGCCTGTTGCATAAAAGTATACATTCACCAGGTCTGATTATACGTATATACACAAACATATACCGGCATACATAGATTATTTACTATAATAATTAAATACTAACTAATTTATTATTAAATATACAGTTTTATGGGACATAAAGGGTATTTCACAGGTATTATAGTGAAAATTCCCGAAGCTGGGGAATTAACCGAAAATTTCCCAGCATAGATTGGATTGGAACCAGAGCAATGTAAATATCTGCAGTCATTCGCTTTGCATAATCATATTGCTCCATTAGCGTACAGATTCCACTGTACAGTGGAGTATGTATATAGCAACTCTGAAGGGAACGGCGCAAAATATTGTTACGGAGAAAGGTTGTTATAAGGAACATTAAATATGTATCTTATATGTACGAAAGGCTGGAAAAATAATGTTACAGCGAGATGTTGTTATAAAGAGACTTGTTGTTATAGAGACTCCAGTGTACATTGTGACAGAGAAATGTTGTTAAAGAAATTTTTCATACACATACATAGAACAAGTTCATCATATAAATTTTACGGAGTAAGGATAAATCTTGCTGTAGAGAGGCTTATTATAGAGAGACTCCACTGTATATAAAAAAATTGACATTAATAATCAGGGGAAAATGTATAGAATGTGATTTGATTCATTTTTTCTGTTCATGTCCCTGTAAAACAGCAGTACAATAATGCCGGTTTTATCACGGTACATATTTTGTTTTTGAAATTCTGCACAGTAGCATACAAAATGTATTCACGCATCCATATACATATGTATAAACAGGCACATGTGTATGTATATGTATTGAATTTAAAAAATGTATGTTCAGGTTCTTCGCTTTTCCCAATATATTTTTTTCCAGACCTTCTACTGTCGTTCTTTTCGTAAACATTTGGTTTTTACATCTTGCCTCAATTGCGAATTGGGTGACCTTTAAATTCCATTATTAGATACATACATATATACAGCCTGTTAGCACCTGGCCAATACTGCAGGGAAAAAAGTTGCAAGTTTTACACATGAAATGATACTGTAATTATGCATAAAATATATCCACCTATACACATCTTATACAGTAATACATCTTTATTAATTATTTTTATCAGTATAAATAACTTTTTAAGTGTTAACAAAACAACATACTTAACTTCTCGCTAATTGCAAAGTGAATATATTAATAATTGGGTCATCCTTTTAAAAACCAGTATGTATAACGGCCTCTTCATACACGTTGAGGATATTAATAGCAGTTTATATCAGAATGCTCTCTGTCCTCGTGATAACTGCAGCATTGAATTGAAGAGCGTACAACTTGTTTAAAGTGGCAATTATGAAATAATAATTACAATCGTATAAAGAGTTGGAAATCCAATAACATTGGAACAAGGACGTAAAAACAGGGGGAAAACTGATAAAAACAATTCTCCAAAAATGTATAATATAATCAGATACTATTCTCATTAGAATAACTTCTCATGACAATTCACAAAATGTTCACAGCTACCAGTTTCAGATCGATTTGAATTGCGTTAGGAACGTTTCAAATATGGCCTTTAAACTACTTGCATTCGCACTCGTGCTCACCTCCGCGTTGGCGTTCCCATCTCCAAAAGTGGACTCAACAATATGGAAAAATTTGGAAGAAAAGCCCCTCACTAATGTCCTGGTCCAATTCAAGGGCGCCAACCCCGCAGGGGCCCGGTGGCGATTCCAGGACCTAAGCCCATCTACCCGAGAAGAACGGCTCACCGCCCTGTACACTACCCTGAAATCCCACGCGGACGACATCCAACGGGAAGTATCCCAATTCTTGGAGCAAACTCGAGTCGAAAAAGGTCACTTGGACCCCCGACAACTGTGGATGTCCGCGGAGTTAATTATCCGGAATATTGACCGGGAGACTTTGACCCAGCTCTCGACCTTAACTTCCGTCGAGTTTATTCAAGGAGAAAAAATTTGGCCATATGAATCCTTCACCGTAGAAAAAATCCGGGCTGACCCCATAAATTGGAATTTAGAAACTCTCCGGGCTGCTTCTGTATGGCGTTTGGGCTACACGGGCAAGGGCGTGGTCGTGGCTAATATTGATTCAGGCGTAAGACACACGCACGAGTCCTTGCGGGATAATTTCCGGGGGGCGGTGGATAATAGCATGGACTATGCCTGGTATGCCCCCACAGGGCGGTCGGACACCCCCACGGATGAAGTGGGCACGGGCACTCACACGATGGGCATCATGGCCGGGAATAATGCCAGTGGCGTGGATATCGGGATCGCCCCCGGAGCCACCTGGATAGCTTGTAGAGGGTGCGAGTTAGGCTGCTCCAGCTTCGACCTCCTGGAATGTGGCAATTGGATCGGCTGTCCCACGGACACGGCCGGAGGAAATCCAGATTGCTCCAAAGCCCCCCATTTAGTGTCCAATGGGTGGGGCGGAGGTCAAGATGATAGCTTCTACGACGACATTCTGGCTGCCTGGAGAACGGCGGGGATTGCCGCCTTTTTCTCCAGTGGGAATCAAGGTCCAACCTGTGGGACGGCCACTTCCCCGGGCGACCGGATTTGGGCCTTTACCGTGACGGGGACGGAGGAAAATGATTTGATTTATTCCCGTTCCAGCATGGGACCCGCCCGGGATGGGAGTCAGTATCCGAATGTTGGGGCTCCGGCCTCGAAAATCCATTCTGCGGATGGTTCCGGAGATAACCATTATAGGACTTTGTCCGGGTCGGGCAAGTCTGCTCATGCTGCGGGTGTGGCCGCACTTTTGTTCCAGAAGTCACCGAATGTGGGCGTGGAAGGGCTGGAGGAGAAGCTCCAGTTGGGAGCGAAGCACGTTGGGCCAAGTGGGCTCACCTGCGGGGGCGTTCCTGATAGCAAGTATCCAAATTATCAGCTGGGATACGGCCGGATTGATGCCTTAAATTCCTTTTATTCTTGAAGCAAGAACATTTTTAAGAAATTTTATTCATAGTGCACAATTCTATAAAAAATGTTTGGACGTGTAAATTAAAATTTGTTAATGAGAATTAAGGCGCTCCGATGTCCTTTTATTTGTTTTGTCTATATCTAATTGTCCATAAATATGCAGAAGAAGCGGGATATGTCCAAGTAATTTTGCTCTCTCTCTCTGGATAATATATTTTGGGCTGAAAACATGCTTCGTAAAGGCAGCTTAATATATTTACAGAGGCAAAAGTGTTGGAACACATAATGCACTCAATGTTTTCTGGAAATTATGCAAATAACATTTTCAATGCCTTTATGAAAACACGCACCACAATATGCTTTTGAAAACACTTTGCAAGTAGACAAATGACAAAAGCATTTTGGGGCTAAACTTAAAAATATTGGCGGCAAGTGGCATACAACATATGAACTCCCGATTTTGCCCGGGAAAAGTGTTGGAACAATCTTAAAAGGTAAGCAAAATTAATTCTTTTGTTACTATTTTTCATGAACGTATATGAACATATGATTTCCTGAGTATATTTCGACCGCAGGCGGCACGAACATACTAGGTATGTAATGTAGTGTATAAATATATAATTAGGTACTCTTCAAAATCTCCAGCATGATCGGGTTTTAAAGCATTTGCTTTATTTAAGCGACTCATGTATGCTTACAACTTGCCTCACGTATTACATAATCTATTATTAATTTATTAATTACATTCCCTATAGGCTCATTACGTCAGTAGGTAAAGTTTACAAAGAAATAAATGCATCTTAACTACCTGAAATGGTCAAAATGCTTTATTTCCAAATACTAATTACAAAATACAAATAGGTATGTACACTCGGAGATTTTAATTACAAATTAGCAATTACATTCGGCTGCACCCCAAGTATTTAATTACAAATTACAGAATACAATTGTTTTTTGAGTCGAACACAAACTACAAATTACAAAATACATCAGTATAGCTAGTAATGTATTTAAATACGTATTTTAATTATACAATACAAATAATTGTATTTAAAATACTCATTTGACATACACATTAACAAATATAACTGTATAACTAAATAAATAACTGAGTAACAGTATTTAACATCCGTATCTTATGCATTCATTTGTATTTCAGAGCGCAAACATTACATTACAAATTGTATTCTACATTGGTGCACTTTTAAGTTACAAAAGCATCGCGTGCATTTTTTTAAATTGAAATTACAAAATACATGTAGAAAATACTTGTATTTGTAAACACAATTAGAAAATACAAAAATGTATTTTAAAATATTCCAACTTACACGTGCATTTTAAATACGATCACAATGTATTTTGGCTATCTCTGTTAACTATGTTCGTCTCGTACTTTTTTGGATTGACAATAAATTAAGGTCTTGCAAAGCAGTACATAATAATAAGCTCAGAGGGAGACACAGCTTCACCTCATTAATATGCTTCATTCTTATACATGTACATATTATGTATATACGTGTTATATAATTATGTACGTAGCATGTATATTGTACATATTATGTAACTGGCAGAAAAATAGAAAGGGAAATGCCTCAAATGTCTAAGAATAGAACGAGATCTGAATCTGCTCCTTGGGCTCCGCCCATCCCCGAGCGAATTGCTCCTGAAAATTTAAGTTCATGGCCACGCCCTGACCCACCACTCCCCTGACAAATAATAATTCCATCCCCTCCGTAAAACCGGCCGAGAGCAGACCCACGACCAGGATAATGATCGGCCCCGTCATGTGAGCCAAGATCAAGGTGGGCGGTCCATCGTCCTTGACCCGATGCTTGACCCCAATGCTCTTCTCCCATTTGCGGAGTCCCTTTTGAAGTCCTTCGTCATCTATGGCCTTCCAGCGAAACGTGACGCCCATCTCCCGGGTTCGATCCAGGTAATAGTCCATGGCCGCCCGGAAGAGGGCGCGCTCCTGGATGGCGAAGCCCGAGGGTACGAAGAGGGTGAGGTCCTCACTCATGACAAAGGGGATCCGACCCATGCTGGAGAAATTCTTATGGAGCAAATACTCTGCCCCGCCATCCCAGCCGATGCAAGCAAACTTCTGGTTACTGGTCTTCCTAATACAGGCGTGGGAATCCTTTTCAATCTCCATCTCATCGTAGATCTTCCGGTAGACGGGGTCCGTGGAGGATTTAAAGTGATTGTGGACGGAACTCCCCACCGCCGAATTGGCCAGGCCCCACTTGAATCCGGGGGTTTGAGCCAATTCGGGGAAATTTCGGGGTTGCGAGCTCAATGTGGGGAAGGCCATGAGCTCCACCAACTTGGTCCTGTAGGCCGTGGAGACGATGAGGGTCAAGAGGAGCCAGATTCCTAGGACCAACCGGGTCAAACTGGAACTGGGGTCAACGAAGCCCTGATCCAGGAGGGCCATGATCATGTGGGACCATTGATGGCGATTAAAAACGTCGTGGGTCCCAATTCCCTGGTGGTACCTTTGGATCAGTTTGAAGGTGAGGACACTAAATATTAATGAGAGCCCAGTGAGGCCCCAGACCATGGGGGACAGCGGGTGGTAAATGGCGTCCCAGGTAAAGGTTGCCTGGGGCAGGCCAATGACGTAGTTGGCCCAGGCATAGCAAATGGGCTTCGTAAACCCCACGAGCTTATACCGGGAATAATTTGGACTGGTACAGGGAGCAATATCCGCCCGGCGGTCAATGAGATCCCGGATTCCCCCGACCCAAGTCCCATTCTTCAGGATCGTCCCCGTCCCCGCCCCGAAGCTGGAGGGCCAGTAATTGAGGGTGAAATTCAGCTTTTGGATCATGACGTAGTCAAAGAAGGGTTTGTACAACCCCCGGCGATCCCGCCATTGTCCGGACTCGGTCTGGTAAATTTCGTACAAAAATAGAATCCGAATCGGAACCGCGATTTCTAGGCGGTGCCCTCGGCCGTTGCGGGTGAAATCGGGGGAAAGTTCGGGTTGGTCCAATTTCAGGGGTTGAACCGTGCCCGGGGCGGGGTAAAATGCGAGGGTATGAGCCCGAAGATGACCCTTGGGGGTGTGGTAGAGTCCAAGTTTGAACTTGAGGTCAGAGGCCATGGAAGATCGGAGCACTTCCTCCGCCTGGGAGGCTTGGGAATAAAAAAGGTAAAAATCTTCGTCCTTTCGCGTGACTTCATCCGAGATTTTTGTGAACAACTGGGAAAATTGGAGGCTCAGGGATTCCAGTTCGTGGGATTTGACCCGGGAATCTACGAGCGTGGTGGCTACGGCACATTGGGCGTACTTCCGGACGAGAGCGAAACCACTGTAAGTGGGGAGATTCTGGAGGTTTGGATTCAAATGGGAAGCAAAAGACACTTGGAGCTTGGAAGAATTGCCGGTGATTTCCGTCAAAATATCTGGGATTAAATCCGCATGGAAATTTTTCGCGGAATTTCTTTCCGGGTGGCGGGAAGAATCGAAATGAATTAAAAATAAATCACATCCATCAAATCTGTTTTGAACTAAATTTTCAAAGAAATGTGGGAAATTGTCTTTGCTTCTATGTTCTATTGGATTAGATTCGGAGATGATGGCCTGGATCAGCGGCAGAAAATTAAGCCACAATATAGCCAAACGTCTGGGGCGTGGCATGATGAAGATCCAGTAATTTTTAATTTTCTGAAGATATATTTAAAAATTCGAAAATTTCGCCGGAGAAATTTTGACGTCAGGATGTAAAAATTCGACGAAAATTCGGGGAAATGACGAATCCGTCCGACGAAAGTTCAAAATCATTTATGTCCTGCAAGTTTTCGAAGTTATTTTTGCCACACAAAATTTTGGCTCATTTTCCAGGTCAAAGGTATTAACTTGTCTCAGAGTAGCGTTTAAATAGTGTTTTGCCACTGAAGAAATTTAAATGTCATTGGCATTTAAATTTTTTATTCCTTTATAAAGGAATAAGGAATAATTCCAACGAATTTCAATATTTCAAAATTGGTTACGTCTGGCAAAATATAGTTTATTTTATAGTTTTTTTTTCGCAAATATTTGGATATTAGCGTAGTCCCACAAAGGAAATTCGGAATTAGCTTGAAACAGGATGAATACGTTGCTTTTGATACCGTCACCGCTACAGAGCAACAGAATTTATTACCCGAAGACATATCAAAAACAGCAAGCGTGCGTTAGGTATAAATTACTCGGTGTATCCACATTGGCTTTCCATGGGAACGATAATGGGCCTTTGAATGATGAATTCGTCTTTATATATACAGTCGAACCTCTCTATAACGGTTCCCGTTAAATCAGCATATTTTCCCCGCTATAGCGAAACACCATTATAGAGAACAGAAATGTCTACATCAACAATTGGAGAAAGTTTTTGAGGAAACCATTTTCAGCCACCGGTATAGAGAGAAAACCGTTATAAGGGAGCCTGTTATAGAGAGGTTCGACTGTAAAACTATATTGACCTGAAAACCGGTTGCACCAGATTAAAAGCTGATATAATAAGTCAATTACAGCTCAATGCCGAGTTTCATTTTTATTACCAGTAATTCTCCATGAGATTAGTTTGTTTTGAAGTATTTCCCTTGATAATCCATCCGACGATTTTGGGTACTGATTATATTAATAATTACAGCTTGTTTTTCTCAATTAGCAAATTATTAGACCAATGCATAATGAATTGATTTCTATAGCACAGAAATGCTGTGCATAAGTACCCAAAACCATCGAGTGTATAAAACAGACTTACAATCTCCACTTTAAATCCGTCCCCCTAATTTTCAGTCCGTAGCCTACACAGAGAATTCCAATATCAATTCAAAAATAGAATAAAAACTGTGGGCGCTTAAACTACCCTCAGAGGACCCTCTCCGTTTTCGTCTCCTTTTCCCTTTACGAATTTTGCAATCTGTGTAATAGCGTTCTTTCTAATGCATAGGTTTGAAGTTTAAACAGCCATATTGTGATTAATGTCAAAAACTTGTCTAATAGCTCAGACAATTTTTTAATTAATTGTTTGAAAAATGTTTTGTAATAAATAGACTCTGAATTAAGTATGACTGTCCCAATTTCCCTAAGCGCGTCCCTTAATGGGATAATTGCTCCTCAGATAAGAATATTGTCTACTAATACTTACCTATCCTTACTACAGTATAAGAGCAGCCAGGACAGACCAGTGGTGTAAAGCACTCACAGCCGTGAGGGACTGAGCGGATTCCAACCCACCGAGGA
>JAQGBT010005232.1:0-14750 GCA_034698585.1 Disparrhopalites patrizii
TAAAAAGAAAAGTGAAAATTCGAGAGAAAAGGAAATTTAAAAAGAAAAGTGAAAATTCGAGAGAAAAGGAAATTTAAAAAGAAAAGTGAAAATTCGAGAGAAAAGGAAATTTAATGAGGAAAGAGGAAGTGCGAGAGAAAAGGAAATTTAAAAAGAAAATGAAATCAAAGAAACGCAAAAAATTACCTGAAAAAGGGGAAAGAGTGGAAAGCGAATTAGAGGAAAAATAACGAAATGAAAAAAGAAAATTTGAATCAAATGGTGTGAAAAAATAGTGGAAATTTAAACAAGAAAGGAAAAAGGATATAAAGGCTATAAAAGAGAAAATTAAGTAGTTCAAAAGGAGAAAGCAAAGAGTCGGACGAAAAAAGACAGGCAGAGAGGAAGGCTAGAAGAAGGAAAAAGAGAAACAAAGAAATGCTAGCAAAAGGAAATCGATAAAGAAAAGAAAAGAGCATAAAAACAAGTCCGTAGAGAGAAATGCTAGAAAAGGGTAAAGAAAATAATGTGAACGAAATAAAAATGAAAATAGTAGAAGTCAAAGAGTGAGAAGTGGAAGGAACAAAGCAACGAAGGTGGAGCTTGCACAAAACAAAGAGAGAGCAAAATTAGTGCAGAAAAGGAATGGAAAAACGAATGGGAGAAACCAAGGGAAAAATAAAAATGAAACACATTTATGAGGAAGAACGAAGAAGGAGACGAGGCAAGGTGGGGCGAGACAAAATAAAGCGGAGAAAGTACACTAAAAAAAGAAAGACATTTGACTGCAACGTCCCAGTGCGTATATTTGTTTTAGAAAGGGAAAGGGATTTGAAAAGCTCATGGTAAGTGTTCATATCAGTTGCTTTTTACTCACTCTTAAGCCCTGAAAAAGCTTTGTAGGAGCATTCCAAAGTCAAATAATAGGATTTTCTCTGAGCCAGTCGATGAGTACTTCCATGGATGAAGTTGCTGCCGAAACATTTTATCGTAGCGATTCCCTCCCTTTCCCTTCCACGTTTGCATCCACCAAATTCCCGGTCTTTCCCTGGTAGTTGCTGTTAGTATATAATGTATATCTATGGAAAAGTCTCTAGGAAGCTTTTTACAACCCTTTTTGAACCTCTTTTCCACCTCTCAATTTTTTTGTTTCTGCACTCTCTCTCTCCCTTTACAATCTCAGCCAAAGTTGTGTGGCAGGGCTTTGAAATGTGTTGAAAGTTAATTAAAATCATTAAGCCAAATAAACCCTTGGTGGATGTTTTAATTCTACTGCATAAATAAAACATTTTGGGTGAACGTTTCTCCCGTTATTAGGAAAAGTTTTTTTTTACGGGCTTAATTCCCTCGCCTTTCAGTGGAGTTGCCAATTCTGGTTGGTGGCAGGGAAAAATCATGGAGGGAAAAATCTTTTTTCTACGGTTATCCATCAGTTTTTGAAAGGACATGGACACCTTTTTTTGGCATTTCACATCCAACAAAGCCGATCACAAGTCAGTCGGTGCCACACACAAATATAATGACAGCCAACGGGTGACAAATCTCACTTTGTTATACTTCATGGGTGTTGGGATATTTTGAAAAATGTTTGTTAAAGAAAATTCTTTTGATTTCTTGCAAAATATTTAAAACAAATATTTTTGGCATACTTTGATGAACACAATATCAAAGAGATTTGAGCTCACAGAGACCTTTGCAGTCAAACGCATTTGGTCTTTTTGCACTGGTTTCCATTCGGGAAAAAATTGTCACTGTTACAGGCAACATGTCACACTTATCCACATTTCTTGCTTTCTGCTTTCATATTCATATTTTCATTCTCAGTTGTTTTCTTGATCCACAAAATCTCGCTTTTGTTTGAACTAACAAAGCATGTATCGGTAACTGACGCTCTTTGATAAGTGAAAGTTGTCAATAATTTGGCGGAGAAAGGTCATTTACCGGAAAAGTTTATATGTTACAGTGTTTGAAAAATATTTTTGAATATTTATTGTTCTTTTTCATCAATGTCTTTTCCTGTGTCGAACGACATGAAAAGAAATTCTACGCAAAGTATAGTCTCTCACAGTATTCTTTTCGAGAATATAGTGAATACACATATAGTATAGTCTATCAGAGTATTTACAAATCGAAAATAAAGTCAAAATCATATAGTACTGGTTTACGTCTGATTTGGGAACATTTAGTATTTTTATTAAAACAATTTGCACACCATATTCCTAATTTGCATCTATATTTTCAAGTCTTCAATAATATTTTTGAAAATCATTAAAAATAGCTTATCCCCAGAAATCTATTTAAACCTGTCGAATTTCTCTATAACGGAAGCCTTTATTGCGGTTCTCTATCTATAACGGTGACCAACAATGCTTTCCTCAAAAACTTTCCCCAATCGTTAAGACAGCAATTTCTGTTCTTTCTGTTACAACTTTCTGTTACAATTTCTGCTACAACGGTCTTTCTCCATAACCTGCTACCTTACGTGGAACCGTCGTAGTGAGAACCGCCTGTAGTCCACACGATATTCCCCCCGTAAAACCTGCTTTTTGGACTTATCCCGGCTTGTGCCTACAGACTTTATACTTTTGTATAGATTTTATATATTAATTTCATGTTCTGTATTTTCATTGTTTCTTGTGACAAAATAACTCTAATTTTTGACGATTCGGCGGACCTTCTGATGCAATCTACACATCCGTATGGACACATTACCATCCCAAAAATCAGAATACAATGTAAATTCATTGGAGTTACCACCCGGAAATTCAAATGGTGTGACGTCCCCTAAAATCCGAGGTTATTGTCCCATTAGATAGATTAATAACACCCACATAGTTCCTCCACTACAATTTCCTCTGACCCGCCGTTACTATGGCATCTTCCTTCCTCCGCAAAATAATTTTTGTTCCCGTAGAAATGTTCATAGAAATGTGTCCTCATCCACAGAATTCACGGTCATGCCGTAACTCGGACGTATACAATTCATACAATAACATTTTGAAAGAGTGTAAATCCTTTCCGGCTACAGGAATAAAAAAAATAGTAGCAACTCGACTCTCGGGTAAAGAAAAACACACATGTACATACAATTTACTGTTTTATGAGGAATGGATTCAACAGAAAATTGTAGATTCTACCCACGTAATGAGGTCACATCGAATGAAGAGACAGTTTCAGAGACAGACAGACACAGACACATATGTATATACACACACGCGGAGGGAAACACAAAGCACAACACCCGAAATAAAACATGGCCAGTTTATGACTTTTTTTTGTCCCCACCTCCTTTGTGGATATTCAAGTCCCATTTCACTTATGCTCTTTGGTTATTTTTTTCAACATTTTCCCTATTTGCCGGAGCAGAGCTTAGAAACTAGAAGAGTTTATTCCTTTTGTTCGGTGCGGCTTCGCCTTTGCCTATACATACGAACTCTCTCCTCTCTTTCGCATTTGTATTTATCTCCTTTCTCACTTTACCCTGAGTCTTATTTCTCTTCCACTTCCTTTTTATGCTTTGTCTCTTCCTTTGTTCTCTCCTGCTACTCTCTTCTTCATCTTTTTTTATTTCTTCTCCTTCTTCTCTCTCTACGTATTTCCTTGTTTTTCTCCTTGTTCTACTATTGCCCTGTTTTTTATTTATTCTCTCCCTATTCCCTTGTTTTTCTCTTACTTCTCTTCCTATATACTTGCTTTCTCTTTCTTCTCCCTATACATATCTTGTTTTTCTCTTTCATCTCTCTATATTTTGTTTTTATATTTCCTTGTTTTTCTGTTTCTTCTCTCTATATTTTATTTTTCTATTCTCTTTCTATTTCCTTGTTTTACTCTTTTTTCTCTTTCGATTTCCTTGTTTTACCCTTTTTTCTCTTTCGATTTCCTTGTTTTACTCTTTTTTCTCTTTCGATTTCCTTGTTTTACTCTTTTTTCTCTTTCGATTTCCTTGTTTTACTCTTTTGTATCTTTCGATTTTCTTGTTTTTCTCTTTCATCTCTCTATATTTTGTTTTTACATTTCCTTGTTTTTCTGTTTCTTCTCTGTATATTTTGTTTTTCTATTCTCTTTCTATTCCTTCCTTTTCGCTTTCTTCTTTCTTTATTTCTTTGTTTTTACATAGTTTTCTCTTTCTATACCATTGTTTTTCGCTTTCTTCTCTTTCGATACCATTGTTTTTCTCTTTCTTCTCTTTCTATTACTGTGTTTTATTTCTTCTCTCTCTACTTCCCAGTTTCACATTTTGTCACTCTCCAGTTGCTCGATTCTCTGATTTTCTCTCGATGTACTTCTTTATCTCCTTCTACTCACTCTTTCTTTGTCATTTGTTCTCCGCTGTTCTCATCAATTCCCATTGCTCTCATCCAGCTCCTTTTCTGCCGTCTTTCTCCTCTGTTACTTTCTCTTTCTTTTGTTATCTCCTCACTTTGTCTCCTCGTCATGTGCTCTTTTCCGCTTTCCCGTCTCCCCTCTTTCCCTCCCTTTCGCCTCACCTAGTCTCTTCCCCCTTTTCATCTCATAGTGTTTTCTGTCCGTTGTAGCTTCCTGGCTTCCAATCTTTGTCTTTCTCCTCCACGTCTCCCTTTCCTCCCTTTGTTTGCCACATTTTTATCACTTCAGAGTCTCTCCTCACTTTTCTTCCCTTTCCTAGATTGTACTGCCTTTTTTGAACTAATTTCTTAGTGGCCATCTCAGTCATTTATATTTCTCTTTACCTCCTTCATTTTGTTTGCTCTACAAAACTCGTCTCCAGAATGTGTACATTGGTATATCTATTTATTCGTTATTCTCCAGTGCATCTTTTTACCTCTCAGAAGTTACCTCCTCCGACTTTCCTCTCCTTTATCATCACCATCTCCTCACCATTCTCCGTACCAATGGAGATACACACTTTCGAAGAATTCTCTGAGGAGGTACATGCTACATACTCTTCCTTACATGTACTCATTCTGAATTATTGGACTGAACCAAACTCCCTATTTTTTTCATATGAAACAACAAGGTTGGAACAACAATAACAATGGTATACCAATAGTAATAGTAGTAGTATTGTAACACCCAGGAATTCTCACAAGTCATTCCCACCGTCGTATGTGTTTAGTTTATTATAGTTTTCCTCCTCCTATTCTCTCTCTCTTGTTCAACAATTCACTTTCCCCAAAGAAGATAATGGCAAAAAAAATTGTATATATACAATATAAAGCATATATGCTGCAAAAAGTAGCAAAATCGATGGGTTCTCAAACACGTATCTATACATACTTTTATTCAGAATGTGTACTCACTCGGACATTTGCGAATTCCTCTGGTTCCTTGCCGGCAAGATGAACGTGCTTTCTCCTTCCTCTATATCGTAGTTTTTTGGCCTGGTTATTTGTTGGGCTTAGGATTTTTTTCGCCGAATGTCACATCTTCTACACAACCATTGTTCCTTTTAGATCTTCTCCTCCACGGTGACATACTGTAGTGGCAGTGGTACTCGGAATAGGAAAAAAAACGTGTTTGCTTCTAAATTGCATAATATGTTCAAAAGGGGGAAAGGATGGAGAAAAATGTTTGGATATGTGTTTAAAGGAGTATTCTATTGTACAAAGGTGGCAGTTCCTATGTATGTATCTGTCCAGCTGTCCAATTAGCTCCCTCAATATCTTGGGCAGTGACGGGCATCATCCCCAGCATTTCAAATGACCATTCATCTCCTTTGTAAAAGGTCCGGTTCCCGGAGGGGGCCACACCGACGGGGAATGAATGTGGATAATTGGGAATGTACAGATAATGATGAGGTTAAAGGATTGTACAAATCTATGGGCAACTTTTATATGTTATAACCTTAGGGTAATAATCACCAGGAATTCTCTCATTTTGAATTGCATTCTCGATAAAATGTCAGTTGAAGAGAAATTAAATG
Source organism: Disparrhopalites patrizii (assembly GCA_034698585.1). Classification (NCBI taxonomy): domain Eukaryota; kingdom Metazoa; phylum Arthropoda; class Collembola; order Symphypleona; family Sminthuridae; genus Disparrhopalites; species Disparrhopalites patrizii. The sequence goes on from JAQGBT010005232.1 coordinate 5,882, forward strand.
CCTGGGAGCATCCACCCCTCTCCCCTCCAACAAAAGCTTACCATATAAATGAGCACTATTAAACCCCTTAAAATTAATTTCATTCTCCCCTGCACTGGATCCAACCGACGTCAAAATGTAGACCCGAATAGATGTGTGTAACGTTTTTTCCTTAAATATTAATCCCAGTATTACGATGAGCAACCTTTACAATATTAATAGTTGCTACAATAAATGCCAAATAACTCTCCCTTCCCAATAACCTTCAATGCACAGGAGGTAAAAGTAAATTAAGAAAAGTATAAAAGCCCGAATTTAGACAAAAGTTTTGCCAGTACAAGCATGCTTTTGTACAAAAAAGGACAAGAAAGTGTGCATTATTCCTTTGGTAAACTTCTTTGCACCAATCCCATTGGGACTAACTGGGACTCTGCTCCTCCTATGGGACAAAGCGTGGGAGAGGATCGAGGGAGAAGTTGTAGTAATTTGAGAAAAAGCTTTTACGTAATTGTTCATTCTGAACTACCCGAGTAAATTGTGGGTGTCTCACCTTAATTATGCGTACCTTTACCGGTTCCAGAGACGCGGGAGAGCTTGAAAGCGTTCCAATGAAGAAAGTTAGAGCGAGAACAGAGAGACAGAGGAAGAAAAGAGAGAAAGAAGGGAAAGTGGAGGGAAAAGAGAAAGGGAGGGTATAAATTGGGAAAATGTGTTAGAAGAAAGAAAGGGAAAACAAGGGATAAAAGAAGGGACAATGAGGGTAAGGAGAAAGTGCAAACGAGAGAGAGAAAAAAAAGAGAGAGAAAAGGTAGATAAAAGGGACAGAAAAGGGAGAGAAAAGAGAGAGAGAGAAAGGAAAAGGAGAAAAATTAAAAGAAAAGAGAGAGAGAAAAAAAAAGAAAAAGAGAGAAAGTAAGAGAAAATAGAAAAGAAAAGAGGAGAAAGTAAGAGAAAACAGAAAAGAAAAGGAGAGAAAGTAAGAGAAAACAGAAAAGAAAAGGAGAGAAAGTAAGAGAAAGGAAAAGGAGAGCAGTAAAAGAAAAGAAGAGGAGAGAAAGTAAGAGAAAAGAAAAAGAGAGAAATTAAGAGAAGAGAAAATAAAAAGAGAGAAATTAAGAGAAGAGAGAGAGAGAGAGAATAGAAAGAGAGAAAGTTAAAGAAAGAGAAATCGAGAATGAATAAAATTGAAAAAGAAAAGTAAATGCTAGTAAAAGATAAAACAGAAAGATAAAAATGATAAAAAGTGAAACAAACGGTCGCAAGTAAAAAAAGAAAGACCAGCATCTGTCACAATGCGATAAAAAAAGGTAAACTGAAAGTGCAAAAGAATTCATGGGTATATGTATGTAAAAATACAATTTGAACAACATCAGACGGAATCGTTGAAATAACTGAAGGAGGAATTGAAAAAGAAGCAAAGCAGAAAACTGCTGGGTAAGAATAAACCTGAGAGAGAAGGAGAGATACACTAATAATCTGTCGTATAAAATATATAGCATTCCATTACATAATTGCTAAATTACGTGAATGCTTCTTTTCCCCGTGAAATTAGAAGACATCATACGTTAGAACGAAGAAAAAATCAAAGGTTGTTATACATATACAAATGCAACGCAGTTGTAAATTCAACCTGGAATTGTGTCAGTGAGGAAGACATTAGAAATGTAATAAAAATAATAAATTCGTTGGAGTAAACTCCTGGATAATTCCATGGATAGAATGACATTGTCTGCCAAAAGAGGGTAATTTTCCGGTTTAAAATGTCTCTAGAATTTGACAGAAGGAACATTTTTGTACATACAAATTCCCCTGTACGTACTTTAATTGTTCACTATATCAAGACACGCATTTTACATTGCTCTCGACTATCAGTCCATGTTCCTTATCTATACGAACATGCACTTTTGAAAATGTATAGATACAAACTGGATTAAGTCCTGAATTTTCAGCATTAAAAGTTGTTTCCAAAAATAGATACACCAGAAATATTTCTAATAAAAATCCTAATAATACAGCTTTTCATACGAATGCATAAAAATACTCGTGATGACACTTTCCTGTCCTTGTAATAATTTAAATTTTGGACTTCACCCGATTCCTATTTTTGACTTGGATGTAGCTATACATGTGAACGAACGTATTGATATATACATACATATAGATATTCGTATTTCTTTGATCGTTTTGCTTCATGACAGCATTTTAGAACATATTTCAGAAAATGTGAAGTCCAAAGTTCCAAAACGGTTCAAGTTCATTTGCCAAATGTTTTTGGGGCAGATAAAAAAAATATTTCATTAAATGTATTTTTATGGAGACAAATTTTAGGAAATTTAAAAAAATACATCTGTTGACCGACAAAGTTTAAGAGAAACGTTTTGGTGGAGTTCAATCATTTGATGATTTTCATTTTGAAAAGGACTTAAAACGCTTTGAAAATATCCTCCAAAAAATGTATCCTTTCTTCCTTCCCCTTCTTTTTATACAGGAAAAACGCTTGGGGTACGTGGATGTGTACATATGTGTTGTACGGGGATGGAATTAAAGTTAATTGTTCTTCTTCCTCTTGTGTGTCTGCCCTGTAGCCTGTAATTGTGTCCATTGGTTATTTAATGGGAATCAATCGATCTATTTACAAAAGAAATATACTCTTGCCAATAATAAGAATGTCGGGGAGCGGAAATGAATCCATTCCCATGTAAATTACTTCCTACAATTTCCCCTTCCTTTTCTTATAGTAGAAGCATATGTGTGTATACTACATATGCACATAGGTACGCCTATATGTTTATGTAAGGAAGGGGAATAGAAGAATTAATTTCTAAAAATGTCAATATGCATAGAAATTAAAAACCCCTCAAACCTCCCCTCGTCATGTCAGTATCAAACTAACTCGTTCAAAATGGCTCAAGGACACTCTTGTAAGGAAATTTCTTCACAAAATATCCCTGTCCCCCCCAAAAAAATTGGGAATTGGCTTTTTCTTTTTCTGTAAAAGACACCTTTGCATGATGGCGACCATGCAAGTCAAATGACATTTCCTTTCCCCTAAAGTTCAAGGCTAAAGAGGAATTTTCCTTTAGCTTTCCCCCCCGCGTCTCTTACCTTTCCGTAGCGTTGGTTCCATGTCTTAGATATGGGCCCAATATTGGCTTTCACGTGGGGCTTTCTTTACACGCTCCATTTCTGTGGGCGACGTGCATAGTTTGATATTGTGATTACGTGTATGAATTTTAGAAAATACTGATAGGTGTACGGCATGATATGTGATAGGTTGTCTCCTGGAAAGAGTAATAATAAGTTCCAGGATGGTGGTGGTGAAGGGGTGGTGTTTTTGACAGGGAAAAATGGGGGACAAAATACTAGGGCGATAATCATGGGGAAGGAGCCGAATTCTGATTAAATATTTACTATCATTTACTGTTTTTTTTCAGCAGTATATTTCCTTTTTTGTGCAATAATTCTTCATCTGTATTTTCTAGTCCTTTTCCCCTTCTCTCTTACATGCTTTTGTTCGCTTTCGCTCTCTCTAAACCGTTTTTCGCTGATATTCACATTAACTGTGTTTTTACTTTTAGTTCTTTCGTTTTTCTATCTATTTCATTGGTTTTCCAGGTCGCTTGCACTACCGCAATCTCTTTCTTTCTCTCAATCTCTCTTCTCTTCGCTATCTCGCTCTCAGTTTTGCTCTATTTTCCTTTGCCTGTCTCTACCTCTCTCTTTTCCTGTATCTCTCTTCTCTTCTCTTTCTCTCTCTTTCTTCTCTTCCTCTTTCTTATGTTTCATTTCTCCCCCTTCTTCTCTATTTTCCTCTTTCTATTTTCATCTCTCTTTTCTTCGTTCTATTTTCATTTCTCTCTTCCTCTTCCTCTCTCTCTCTTCTTATTTTTATCTTGCTCTCTCTTTTCCTCTTTCTTTTCTTATTTCTATCTTGCTCTCTCTTTTTTCCTCTTATCTCATTTTTTAGTACCTGTCTCTCTCTCTCTTTTCCCCTCTCTCTATTAATTTCTCTCTCTTCCTCTCTCTCTATTCATTTCTCTTTCTTTTCGTTTCTCGCTCTTCCTGTCTCCTCTCATGTCTCTTTTCCGCGCTCTCGCGATCTTTCTTTTCTCTTCTGTCTCTCCGTTTCGCTGTCTCGTTCTTTGTATTTCTCATTATCACTCTCTCTCTTCTGTTTCTCTCTTATTTTCTCTTGCTCTTGTTATTGTCCTCCCTATGTATCCCGCCGGTCTCGCTCTCTCTTTTTGTTTTGCTTTCTTCCTTGCTCTCTCTCTCTTTCTCCCTGTTACTCTAATGTCCTTGCGCCCGCTCTGTCTCTGTCTAGTTTCCTCAGTTACTCTGGCCTGCTTCCAATTTCCCGAAAAAAGTTATGCCACGGTCATGGGTGCGTCTTAGCCTAATACATAAATGGTCATGAAACAGGGAGAAGGAGGAGTGATGACGATTCCCCAGGAAAAGTAATGAGGCAAGATGATTACGAGGAAATTACCACTTGCGGGTATTTATGACATTTTTTCCCCGATACGATAATAGCAATAATGACTGGTCTCATTCTTTTTATACAGTATAAAGCTGAGCTAATGACATTTTTTGGCCGTGATAAACCCCTGTTTGGGAGGCGGGGGGTTCCGTCATTTTTGTGGTGGTCGTCGTAGTAGCAATTATAGACGTAACGTACTTACATACATATGTTGGAATTGAAGTGGATACGTTAAGAATGAGGGTAAATGCTAAATACTCATTACACCATGTAAGAAGTGGTGGATTGTTACTTGCATTTCTACGCATTTGCAGAAAATAATTATTACCACTAAACATGCCCCGAGGCTGAAGCGTAATAATTTGATTGGCAAAATAATCCAAAATATAATAAATGAAATATTTTAAATACGTTTTCTGTGTAGCCATATGATCTTGTAAGTGTTGTACTACGATTTCGCATTACATTGATACAGTTATTATTGCCAATTGTGACAATGCAATTCCATGTGTTGTCTCCAATTTTTGGCGACCAACCCTGTAAATCCGTATTAATGAATAAGAAGCACCAGGGCAAAGGAAGCAACACTTGTAGCTTTAGCTCACATAAATGGTGAGTTGAGGGGAAGTAGAAAAATTGTGTTTAGTATGAGGAGCAGGGCGAAAAGGGCCTTTAATGAGGAGGTCCGTCTCTGGTCATTAATGGTTCTTTGATGAGTATGATTATACATTGATTTTTTCCTCCAGCAATGTTTTTTGTCCTGTCTTGCCCGTATAAAATGGACATAAATAAATTATTTTTATTATTAGACTCCTTCCTAAACGTGTACTTATTGCTACTTTTGACGTAAACGTTGGCCTTATTTCCAAGGAGGAAATTTTGTATGGAGCCCCTGCTTTATTATTTGTGCTTATGCATTTCTCGGCTCTTAAGTAGGTTTTAACCCCTTTTTTGGGACAGTGGATGCCATTTTGGATGAGCTAAAATGGGAAAAGTGCAAATAGGAAAAGCGTATGCATTTTTAGTTGGTATAAATTGCGTGCCAAAAATGGAAACTGACAAATTTTTGCCAAAACCATTTTTGGCGGTATTAATAAGTAAATAAACGTGGCAGGAAACCATGAAAACAAAATGAAACTTTATTTGTAACTTTTTCAAAACATTTGTTTACATAATATCAGCCCCAACTAGTACATAACTATATACCTATGCACACATTCGTTTTTCTTTTTCTTTTTTTTAAATTTTTTTTTTCAGATTTTTTTAAACATTTACACGAGTATTTGGTATATACTTCAAATCGCGCCTAATAACATTCCTTTATGGTTTACATATGATATACATACATACACACCATACACACACATGTCCACCTTGTCGAAGAAAGTGGTAAATTTTTACAGCATGAAGATGTTCCGACAGGTAATTTTTTTTTTCATTTCTCCAAAAACAAAAAATCCTTCCATAACAGCCTTTTTCTTTCCTGTACGGAGAAATAATACAGAAAAGAATTCTGTGTCCGTGGATTTTATAACAATGTTTCACGCGATTTTGATGTAATTTCTGCAGCTTTTAATTTTTTTACGTACAAATAATGTACTATTTGGGACATTTTGGGATTCACAGAATGGAAATTCCTAATGATCAGCTATTGAATGGTTACATTATGGCAATGGAGAAAATCCCTTGTACAAACATTAGAGTAATTACACTTTTTTTTTTTACATATTGTAATCCGCTAAATACGCACCTATGTGTACACTGAAAGCAACAAGTTTATTTTCATCATGTCTATCCGGACAACAGGAATAGTAAAAACTACAGGAAGCGTTTTTTGAAATGTTTTTGTTATAACAAATTTTGGAGGGGAAAGTGAGGTTTTTATGGCCAAGCTTCTACTTGTAATGGAGTTCAATATTAAACAGTTAATTACTTGTTTTTGAAAATCAATTTCAAAAGACTCCATCTTTGTATTTTGTTTGATTTCTTAATTTTCATGCAGCTTGATTCCGCACATACATATTAGGATATAGTCGTAATAATGTATACAAAATTAAATGGAAAAGTTTGTCTTGCACAAATTTTCTTCCTGCAATTCAGTTGAATAAAGAAAGATAATTAAATTCCGACAAAATACACACCTTCGGACCGAAATAACTAGCGTTCCACCGAAGAACTCAATATTAATTTAAATAAAATCTGAAATTCATAAAAAATTGTAACAATTTAAAATAAAATCAGGAACAAATGGATATGTCAAGAGTCGCAAAGCAATTAAATAAAAGCATGAAAAAGTCAGATCGCCCAATAGAAAATTACGAAATTAGAAAAAAAGTCTGGTTTTTTAATCAAAATTCGTCCAAATACAAAAAATTATATTTCGTTATCTATACATGATACAAAACGTGAGCAAAAGTTGCAATTATTTTGCAATGATAATGTGTGCAAACTTAAAAATGCTGGGTTTCCAAAACACGAAACATTAAAAATAAAAATAAAATCAAGAACCTTTTAAAACAAGACCCACATGGAGAAAAATCCAAATTTCCCAATAAAAACTGTCCAAAATAGAAAGTCTCGTCCTTTGCCATAAAACAAGAGCAAGGCAAATAGCGAATTTTTGCTTGAAAAAAAAAATCTACGAATTGTGTACATTGACAGGAGCAAGAAATGTAATTTTTAGCTTTGCCATACACACTTCTAATTGTATGTAGCTTTAGTATACATATAATAACAAGTATGTACAATTTTGTATTAGATATATACTTTGTGTATTTACCAAGGAGCATGTACATGTATTTAGTTTTACTTACAATTTTTTTTGGGGTTGTTACAGTAGACATTGAGGGGTTTCTTTACACAGTGAAAGGTCTGTATATCTTGTATATCTCCCTCTATAGTTCCTCTATTATGTTGTAAATGGAGTTGTACGAATCTTTCCTTCCCCTCTCATCCTCATTCTCGACCATTTCATTTCATTTTATTGAGTGTACTGCTGGTCGTAGTAGAAGTGGTACAAGTCGATCTTCTCACTCCTACAAATTCTTTTTTTTTTAATATTATTTCCCTCTCTCTCTCTCTCTTCATCGTCTCCTACCCAGAAGTCGTCCTCTTTCTCTCCAGAAAGGCAAAGGGGGGAAATACTGGTCTAAAACGTTGACTCCTTCTCCCTATGATGACATCCAGGAGGAGGAGGAGGAGATGATGTTGGAGAAGAAAACGTCGAAGGTAACGGCCGTTAAGATTAATTGTAACGAGATGAGAAGCCGGGTGGAGCTGCTACGAACTGTGGAGGTAACGAAATGTACCAAAAAGGGAAGATTATATAGAGAGTGCAAAGGATATAAGAAGAGGAAAAAAAATGGAGGACACAAGGAACAAGGAAAACAAATTGTTTGTGTCAGTAGTGGAAGTGGAGGAGGACACATGCTTTTTATCAGATTGAGAATTCTCGTAATTACAAAAAAAAAAAAGTATCATCCACTACTGTTCCCGTAAAGAAGGTGACTCATTCAATAGTCTTTAACGTTATTGCTATCATTATTAGTATTAGTGAAGGGGAGAGATGTGAGAGCAACATTTTTTTCGGGGCTTCCAGGTTCTGCAATGGGAGTCTCTGTTTCAAAGCACTGTTCTATAGTAATATACTCGGCTAACCCAATTTCCTTTGCTCCTCTTCCAGTTGTTGTCCTATGCTTTCTCCACTTTCTTATATCGTCACATACTTTCTCCTCTGTTTCTGGCCTGCATTTTTCTATATTTTCTTCGTTTTCCCATATTTGACATACCTTCTTCCGCGTTTCAATCTCGCTTCTTTCACCATACTTTCTTCTCAATTTCCTTCCTCTATTTCTGTTTTTTCATACTTTCTGCAACTTCTGAATTTTTCTACGCATTATTCAATTTCTTTATTTTTCTGCATTTTGCCCAATTTACCTATTTTTCTGTTTTCTTTCATTTCTTTCTCCAGTTTATAATTTCTCCAGTTTCTTTATTTTTCTAAACTTCCTCAAATTTCTCTATGTTTATACATTTTTTCCAATTTCTCTATTTTTCTACACTTCCTTTTTCAAACGTTCTCTATTTTCTCTATTTTTCTAAACTTTATTTTCAAAAACGTTCTCCAATTTCACTGTTTTGCTACACTTTCTTCAATTTCTTTTTTAAAACGTTCTCCAATTTCTCTATTTTTCTACACTTTCTTTTTAAAAACGTTCTCCAATTTCTCTATTTTTCTACACTTTCTTTTTAAAAACGTTCTTCAATTTCTCTGTTTTTCTACACTTTTTGTTTTAAAGCGTTCTCTATTTTTCTACACTTTCTGTTTAAAAATGTTCTCCAATTTCTCTATTTTTCTACACTTTCTTTTTAAAAACGTTCTCCAATTTCTCTATTTTTCTACACTTTCTT
>JAQGBT010005233.1:0-14745 GCA_034698585.1 Disparrhopalites patrizii
AAAAGAGATCATTTAAATAGGAAGAAAGAGAGATAAAAGAGATCATTTTAATAGGAAGAAAGAGAGATAAAAGAGATCATTTAAATAGGAAGAAAGAGAGATAAAAGAGATCATTTAAATAGGAAGAAAGAGAGATAAAAGAGATCATTTAAATAGGAAGAAAGAGAGATAAAAGAGATCATTTTAATAGGAAGAAAGAGAGATAAAAGAGATTATTTAAATAGGAAGAAAGAGAGATATAAGAGATAGGAAGAAATGCAGAAAAAAGTGACAGCTTAAATGGGAAGAAATAGAGATAAAAGAGACAATTTAGTTTGGATGAAACAGAGATAAAAGAGACAATTGAATTTGGACGAAACAGAGATATCAGAGACACTTGAACAGGAAGAAATAGAAGAAACGATTTAATATACGTGTAGGTACCTACATAGGAACAAAAGCAGAAAAAAGTTAGTTTAAAAAGGAAAAAATGAAGGATACAATTTAAATACGTAGGAAGAAATGCAGAAAGAAGAGATAATGCAAATAGGAAGAAATAGAGAGAGAGAGACAAAGAGAGTGCCAAGGATTCTGTGGGAAAAGCTTAAGAAATGCAGGACCGGAAGCTGTGAAGTCGAGAGGATAATCCTGGGATTGTGCTCAAAGGGTTACACCACCCCATCCGTGTTCGTATGTAGATCAAATGACAACATCCATCCCTCATTGAGAAAGGGAAGGTGTGTACAAATCAGGGATAAATCCACACGTAAACATCCACAAATCCCATTTGTTTCCCTATGCTCACAGTACTCAAAAGCTAAAAACAATTTCTGAATATAATTTCTATTTTTTTTCTCCCTCAAAAATGTGTGCACAAGGTCCTTTTTCCATGGGACAAGCCCCTAAGACAGAGACTCACGTGGAAAGTAGAGGTCTGACCATCCACATTCACACTTGTGCACTCACACCTTTGTTATTTTCCACCTTTTTCTACGTTATTGTCTTGTCTCTCCAAAAATTAGCTAGTTCTTGGAAATAAAAAAAAAAAGAGTAGCGAAAGGGCTGGAGTGTGAATTAATTTGTGGAGTCAGTTTTTTCCAATTGGGATTTTCCCTGTAGAAAAAAAAATTAATTTATTCAAGGATACTTCACATGAAAAGGCAGAACATGGGCTGGGGAAACACGAAAAGGGAATATTTTGAATCAATCCTGTGGTTTCTTGTTATTTTGTTGTGATTAGTGGATCATACAGTGTTTTGGGAAAGCCATGGTCAGTGATTGGAACTTTTGATTCACCCACAATTTCCTGTGTAAACACATGGAAAAAAAACTTTTGGTCATTTCCATCTCATTTCCCCCCATTTTTATGAGCCGAATGAATGAGTCGGCTCATTGAATTATTGTCATAATTCGCCCCAAAATACATTTTTTTCCAGTTTTAATCAGAATTTGGTGGTGACAAATGCTCGTCAGTGAAAAGTGTGTATAAGGGAGAAGGAAAGGAAAGTGAGAGAATTGTATGGTTGTGTCACAGGCCAAAGGAAAATATTTGGGCAATGTTGGACAGTCAATTTGTAGTGGCCGCGTAGGAACGCCAGGAAGTTTTGGCAGGAAACAATAGTGCATTTATATTGTTGTTCCCGAACAACAAAATGAGATTTTACCGAGGAAAAAATTCTTCCGGGTGGCTTCTGGCAATTTTGTTTCTGGGAATTGGAATCCCGCCGGCTCCAGCCGAAGACAATGAGATCTTAGGCTTAACAGCGTAAATTGTTTTTTCCCCGAATTTTTTCTTATGTAGCAGCTACACCTTGTAAATTTGCTGGGTTTTTATATTTTTTTGCAATTTCTTGGATGCCAAATTTAATAAATATTTAGTATATACATTATTATTAGGATTATTAATTTTTGTGTGGTTTTGGTGTTAAAATTTCCTTGTTTTGCTACTTGATTTCAGCCCATCAGCCCCACCACCATCACGTTCAAGTTCAGACAGAGGAATCCGCTTCTATCTGTATCCGAATCAGGAGTAAGTACACATAGTTACAGTCAAACGTCTCTATAACGGGCTCCCTTATAACGGTTTATCTCTATACCGGTGGCTAAAAATGCTTCCCTCAAAAACTTTCTCCAATTGTTAATATAGAAAATTCTGCTCTCTATAACGGTTTTTCGTTATAACGGGGAAAATATGCTGATTTAAGGGGAACCGTTATAGAGATGTTCGACTGTATTTGTTCCAATACAAGTAAAACATTTCTGCTTTATAATAGAAAATTTTGAAAACGGTTTTGTTTGAATACATTTTGGATGCTTTAACTTCGTATATCAAACGCACGTTTTTTATTTGAATAAAAAATTGGCCGCCTCAAATTTATTGTTTTAAATTATTAATCCTTAATTTCTCAAAAATATTCTTCTAATAATTTGGTTCTTTTCTAAATTGTAAATTATTCCAATTTTTTAGTCACAAAACGCATTTTCGAAAAAAAAACCGACGTTTCAGTGTATAACAAAGAATAAATGTTTTGGTAAAAATCAAGCATTTAGCTGGCACTGGCTAATATAAAGAATATTCTACCTTAATTCTCTATATAACGGACCTTCTTATAACGGTGTTCACCAACTCCCTGAGAGATTTCCAATGATAAAATCAATCTCAGTAACGGGGTTTTCGCTCTACAGGGCAATTTTTGAATCCCCCGGTTTATAATTTTTCACTTTAACGGTTTTAAGCCATGCCTTCAAATTTTTCATCGCATTATAAAGGTTTTACCAAATTTTGAAGCCCCCGCGATGTTTCATTTGTCACTATAACCGATTTACGCCACGCCTTCAAATATTTTTTGCACTATGACGGTTTTTCTCAAGTTTTGAATCCCTCGAGGTTTTTTATTTTTTCTATAACGGCTTCAGACCACGCCTTCGCATACTTCTCTCACTATACTGGCTTCGCCAATTTTTTCCATAAACCCCACAAGTTTACATTTTTCTTTCACACTGTTTCCAATAATGGAATAATAATTTCCCATAATGGCTTTTCACTATAAATGTCATATGCACCTGCATCTTGCTAAACCGTTATAAACAGAATTTACTGCAATCGGTTTTCGTCATAATTATGTGTTTGGACATACAAAAAATCCTGATTTTTCTCTTTTAGTGATGACGAGGACCGGCGGGAATTGCTATTTGAGGATGACCTGTCCTTGGTGAACGCCGGCTACAATCAGTCCCTCCCCCTCATCCTCCTCCTCCATGGTGTCCTCTCCAATTCTTTGACCTTGACAGATGTCCAACAGGTGAAAGATGGTAAGACTTTAAATATAGTTACATTTAAAAAATACATTTAAAAAATAAACATTCCTTTATTTTAAATTCGCGGAGAAAAACGGCCGCATAAATAACGTTTCCCCGCATGTAGTCAAAAATAATGGTTAAACATTTGAAAATGTTTGAAAACTGGAAAGGATTTATCTCTCATTTATTACAATTGACGTTCTTAGCCCTGCTGAAGGAAGAGGTGGAGGCGAACATCGTGATGGTGGACTACGGTGACCTCACGAGGTCAAACCTCCCCTTTTTCCTCTCCACACTGTCCATCTTCAAGCTCCTCCTAACGCACATCAACACGGACACGATCGCCAGCTTCGTGGCCGAGTTCATCATCTTCCTCATAAGGTCCAACGTCCTGGAAGGGCCTGAGGCCGTCCACTTGATCGGCTTCAGCCTTGGCGCCCACATCGCCGGCACCGTGGGCCGGCACATTTATGAGCGGACGGGGGAGAAAATCCGCCGGATTTCCGGCCTCGATCCTTCCCCTCAAGTCCCCATCAACACGGTCAAACTGGATATGAATGACGCGGAATTTGTGGATGTCACCCTCACCAGCCTCGGGGCCATCGCCTCCATCTTCCGGGAGGGCCATGTCCAGTTCTATATGAATGGGGGAGGACCTCATCAGCCCAATTGTCCAAATTTCGCGCCCTTCACAGGTAAATTTGTTCTGTCACAAATCAACTTGTTTTGTCACAGTTAACTTTGTTTAATTTTCAGTGTCTTGAAATAGCAATCAATTAAATTGTCCACGAAGTCTCCCTATATAACAACATTCAAAAGAAGGACGGATAATGTTGTTAAAAAAATATTGTCTTTGTACAGAAATGTTGTCATAAAGAAACCTTTATAGAGAGACTCCACTGTATAGGGAAATGTTGTTATAAAGAACATGAATAATTTCGGGGCTAAATGATACCAAAGTAGAGAAATCCCATTTTAAATAGGTATTCGCAGTTGTTGGAATGCACATTACAGAATCCGATTTGAAACTTGATGATTTGACTCCAGCGCTGTTTAGTATCACCATTTTGCCCGCTCAAAAAATGAATGTTGTTATAGGGAACTTCTAACACGTGTATTCTATTATGAAGGGCGGGGAAAAATATATTGCTACAGAAACATGTTGTTATAGAGAAATATTTTTGTGAAGAACAAGTTCATAATGTACAAATGCTACGGGGGGATGACAACTCTTGTTATAGGTCAAGGCTTGTTGTAGAGGCTTGTTATAATGAGACTCCGCATTGTGGATAGATATATTTAACGTAATGATTGACCTTTGACCTGTGCCACAGAGACTTTTTGCAGCCATACGACGGCCACCTTCTACTATGCCAAATCCATTAAGAGGAGGTTCATCCCCGCTTGCAAATGTAGCTACAGCTTCACCTGCTCGCGCCCACCTTTGGACTGCACGGACAGAACGTTTTATGGCTATCACATGCCTGAAGGGTAACTTTTGTATTCCTTTTATCAGCTCCATCTATGTACTATAATAAATTTGTACTGCCCACCTAATGCTGTCCCAAAAAGAACGTTGCTACAGTGGACTCTCTCTATAGCAACTCTCCTTACAACAATTTTTCTCTATCACAACTTAATTTTTCAGGCCTTCGTATATGTAGCGCACATATTCAATGTTCCATATAACAATCATTTTTGCTCTTCCCTTCAGGGTTGTTATAGCGAGAGTCCACTGTATATCGCATCTAATCGTGGGTGAAGTACGTAATTGGATCATCTCCATGCGTACCTAATTCTTAAAATGATCACATCCAGAATTTACAAATTTTTGGTTTAGCACTGGGCGCAGACACATAAAATAATTTTTGGAAATAATGTCGACTCTATCTATTAGGGGCCCCTTTACAACAGTTTTCCGCTTACAACGGCGGTACAAAATGCTTCCCTAAAACTTCTGCAAATTGTTAGAATGTATACAAATTTCTGTTCTCTCCAACGGTTTTTTTACTGTAACAGGGAAAATATGCTGCTTTACGGGAAACCGTTGTAGAGTTGACTGTACATACCAGAGAAATTGTAGAATTTGTTCAACATTAAAAAAAAATCGTTTTCCGGTTTATTAATGTATTTTATTCGAAACCTTTTGGATTGAATCAGGAATTTATGAAAGCAATCGGCTGTTGTTTTAGCAGGTTTCAGCCAAATTTAAATTTAGCATAAGCTAATGTTTTTAATCTTGAATACATCTTGCTTCTAGTGAAATCGTATATGAAACAAATTGCTTCCGCGAATAGCTGACTTAATGCAAAATGTTTTCAAACAGTTTTTTTCCAAAGTTTGAACAAATGTCGTTCTTGTATATTATCAAAGCAGATTTTATTGGTGCCAGTATAAAGCGCTAAGCACCAACATTGTAAATTGCTGGATTTTTGATTTTATCATCTTATGCATTGAACTTGCGTGTATCAAATTTTGCACGGCATCTCTCCTTGGATTTCTCCAATGGTTTTGAAATTTTCTACATTTTTGACACGTGTCGAATATATATCTACTGCCGATTGCAAGAGATGCTAATGGGAATTTAATTATATTTTCTTTTCAGTGTACAGGGGAAGTTCTACGTGAAAATGCATTGAACTCAACGCTGGAAGAGCTGGGAGAATCTCTTTGTAATTATTATTTACTACCAACTTGTATCTGTGGTCTGCATATGATGCTTGTAACAACGTATCTGTTAACGTCAATTTTTTTCATTTTAATTGTATATCCTGACCAAGCAATAATGCCATGATGTACGTAACAATTTATTCGTAAAAGGAGTAAATACAAATTACAAGCCATTAACCGACATTTCTCTTAATGATGCACGTGGCTCCAAATGGGAATAAGAAAAAGTTCACTTCGCTGGCCTTGCGAATAAAGCTACTGCGGAAATATGCGGATGACGCAATAAGTGGGAAACCTTTTTTTTCTGTTATGTACATTGAATGGTACCAAAATTCTCCCGCGGAGATTGCTTCTTTTTTATTTCGCACTTTCTCCAGCAATGTTTCTCTCGCGTGTACATAATGGAAGGTGATAATAATGTCTACAATTCTTCTTGTCTGCTGTAATCGTTGTGGAACAATATTTTTTTAGATTAAAAAAATGCGATAATAAAGGAAAAAGTTGTATACATTTTATTTAAATTTTCCACCATTTCATCAATATTGAATTATGTAGTGTGTTAGATACATATATAGATATATAATTATAGGTAATGTGTATGTCATTCTTATATCTTATACTCCTCAATGCCCGCCATGGAATTAAAGGGGCAAAGGCTAGCCAAAGACGGCGACTGGCTGGAAGTCGTCGTCCTTTCCGCCATACGCTGGCGGGAGTTGATCGGCGCCGATCTTCTGGAGGATCTTTGGCAACCACCGATGCCGTTGCGTCCCGTACACCTCAATTCGCTCCGCGAAGCTCCCTAAAGTGGGTCGGGACATATGGATAATTCGCTCTCCGACTGCATCCACTGGAATTATTTCAATTCTTCTATATTTTGTGCTACCATTTTTTTAATTATTTGGTTGGGCATAGAAACAATTTTTTTTTATCACATTTTGAGTTGTATTTGTAAAATTATATAATTACCATTGACGTAAATACCGTAGGCCAAATTATGCTGAATGGACTGGAAACTACTGGCGTCGTGCAGGACATGTTGAATTGCTGTCATTGACACAAAGAATTGTTATGAAATGTTATCTATTGCATACATATTGTTGCATTTTTCGCAAGCATGTTTTACATTTTGAAAAAGAATTTTGTTTATAGTACATTTCAGGTGTATGCATGCTATATATTTTCAGTGCAAATTTTTTTTCATTGGCGATATTTTTAAAATTTTGCTTCATTTCGTTTACCGAAATATTTTGATAAACTTTATATACAGATAACGTTTGCTATATGCGATATACACATGTACATGTTGAATAGGCGCAAAACGTTTGCTAAATTGTATTTGCGAAACGTTTTTCTACATTTAATTTGCGCAAACGTTTTTCGACATAATTTGCGCAAACGTTTTTCTACATTTAATTTGCGCAAACGTTTTTCTACATTTAATTTGCGCAAACGTTTTTCTACATTTAATTTGCGCAAACGTTTTTCGACATGAAAAAAACGTTTGCTATACATTGTACATATATATGTTCAGATATTTTGCCATGTTGTACATACGCAAAAATATTGCGATACACTGTATAAGAGCAAACGTTTGGTCACATTGAATATTTGCAAAGTAATTGCTATATTGTACATGCACAAACATTTTGCTACAATGTATATGCACAAGACGTTGTTGCAAATTTAGCATTTTGGTTTTCCTAAAATTTGTTATCGGTAAAACATTTTGCAACAGAATGTGGTAGGCACTGCAGATTTTATTGGTTAACTTATGAAAAGAAAACAACTCACTTTTAGGATTGAGATAGCTCTTGACTTTGTAGCCCTTAGCGTCAATGATGCAGGCAACGTCACCAATAATGGTGCTATTTGGATCCAGACCATACAGCCTCGCTCCATTCTCAATGCGATAGAACATTTGCTCGATGTACTTCTTGTAGTCCTTGTACTCCTGCCCGCCCTTCTGCACCACCTCGCCCAATGGCCAGGCTCCCAGAGGGATGATAAACACTATAAATGCCACAAAATTCCCTAATATAATCCGTATTCATCCTAAAAATTTTGCTTCTGTCATCTCCCAGAATTTCCTACTATCTCGCAGTAATATTCGTAAATTTCGTTTACCTGGACGTCCTTCGAAATCGTAGCCGCTGAGGATGTAGGGAAAAGCTCTTTGAATTATATCCGGCGGCGTCCATTCCAGGGCGGTATCATTTAAATTCTAGAAATAAATCCGGTGTCACCTCAACAACAATGAAACTGGGAAAATGTCTTCAAATTCATTTTTTAGATGTACGCACACACAAATTGTAAATTTCTTACGTGGTACGAGGCTCCTCCAAAATGAAGTAGTGCTAAGAATCCGCCTAGGAGCAATGTAGACTCCATATTTCCTGCGGTTAGGTGGTAAATTTAACGCTGAACTTATATATTTTAAATATATATGTTAGTTGCCCAATTTGCCATTGATTGTTTGAAGGAACTGCTTTAAGCTGAGCTATACAGAAAAAGATATTCCAAACAATCTTTTTAGTCAGTGACACCACTAACGTCGTTGTGCAACTGACTAGCTATTGTTTCCATGATGGCAAGATTTCATCCTTAGTCGTGGAGCTGGAAAATCCCCATGCTAATAAAAAGCTCCGGACTTGCCATTGTTCATTTGTACAAAGTGCAAATTATAAACAGATTCTTATTATGTTGCATTGTTATTGCAATTAGGAGTGGGAATATGCTCATTCCCACCATCTTTCGTAATACACTCTGGACAATTCTCAGCCCTGGAGCGTGTGGCTTTGAGAGATCCCAATGGCGTGATGCCACAGAGGAAAAGGGACTATACGGATGAAAGGCGAAATGGAAAAAGGAGAAAGCGAGTGTCAAAAGAGCAAAATTGAACAGAAACTACATATTGTACTACATATACATACTTGGAGAAACTTGTGGTAGAGAGCAAATATTTGAAACTGACATTTTACAGATGAATTTGAGAGAGAGAGATAGAAATTTTAAAAAGAGAAATGTTCAGAAGAGAAGTTTTTAACTAAAATTGACAGAAAGAAACGTTCTACAATTAAAAATGAATGATGACAGAAATTTGAACACATTTGTGTACAGAAATGTGTAGACATACTGGAGAAGTCGGTAGAAATATTTGCACAGCAGAAATTTGAGCATATCTGTGGAGCAGAAGTATGAATATATACATTATGGACAAATATTTATAGAAAACCTTGGGAAGCAGAGAAATATTAGATATTTCTACAACCAATTGTAACATAATTTGGTAGAGAAATTGCAAGCCAAAATTTGTGCAGTAATTATTTTGTAAAAGACTTTCAGGAAAAAATTGCAACATTAGTATGGGAATGGTAGAAATTTGTAGAGCCGTTTTAAACAGGAATTTGTAGATAAATTCTGAACAATAATTTATCGAAAAAATGTAGTACTATTTCGAAAAATATTCGAAAATAAGCAATTTCAAACCGAACGCTTTTGCAAGCACTTATGGCGAACGTTGATGTATAGTGAAATTGTTCAGAAAAATTTCTGCAGAAAATTGAGTAAGAAATAGAGAAACTAGTAGCAATTTGGAGAGCCATTTTAATCTGAAATATGTAAATAAATAGTAGAAATTTGGAGAGCCATTTAAATCAGAAATATGTAGATAAATAGTAGAAATTCGGAGAGCCGTTTAAATCAGAAATATGTACGGAAAAATTGAAAATTTGGAGAGCCATTTGAATAAGAAATACGTAGAGAAATATTAGATATTTGAGACCCATTTTAGACATAAATTTTCAGCAACAATTTGATGAATCGAAAGACAAAGCTGTGACAGGACCAGGACGTTCCCACGTCAACAGATGCGCTTGATGAAGAGATGAAACAAAATGAGCCACCCGTGAGAAATTTGGTGGGAAATCATCCACATAAGAAAAACACATAAGAAAACATAATTCACCTTCTTCCATCTTTGTCCTGCCATTCCAGCGTAATATATATTATTTTGTACACGAAAGTACATAAAACACATCAATTACACACATCTTCATACATTTATTGCAATGACTGCTTAAATGTGTCCGCAAAAAATATTATTGGAATATATCCAACCATTTAACGGAATAAACAAATATTAGTGGAATATATCACAAAGTTTAATGGAGAAAAACATATTTCTATATACCTAATACATTTTACATGTATTTTTGTGCACATACATTTTTTTACGGGCCAGAAGAATGGATATGTGGATGGCTATGGGCAATTATTACAGGCGAATAAATTACATATATTTGCGGCCAATACATTTTAAAAGTTTGCCCATTTACCCCAAAATATCCAGTTTTCAGCCAAAGGTCGCCACAGGTTGGTAATCTGGCCGGATTCCTCCGTAAGCCGGCGGAAGTTGATCAGCCCCGATTTTCCTCATCAGCATCGGCATCCATTTATGCTTGTAAGTCCCATAAACCTCCAGCCTCTCCGTGACACTCCCCAGAAGAGGTCGGTACAATTGAAGGAGACGTTGAGCAACGGAGTCCACTGGAGGACAACAAAACAACAAGGGAATTACGCCTTTTTTCCTCCTTTTTGTCTACTCTTATTACGACAATTGTTTTATCATAATGGAATGGCATGTAATTATTATTATTACGTATAATTATATGTGAAAAAAATCCCATAGCGTTCTCACCATTTATATAGATGAGATACGCCACATTCTGCTGAATCGTTTGGAACTTGCTGGAATCGTGGACGAATTGTTGGATTGCTGGAAGAATGAGAATAATTAGTTTTTTTTTCTCCATTGTTTTCTTTCTGGTGCTGTTTGGAGGTAGTTTGTCTTGGGGATGTTCGATGATATGCATTTTTGAGGGATCAATTAGCTCTCAACTTACTTCTTGGATGAATGGCTTGTTCCATACTGAAACCTTCTGCGTCCAGGATACAGCCCACGTCTTTGGTGTTGGTGTCATTGCCATATAAAGTGGCGCCATTCTCCATGCGGTAAAACATCTGCTCCACGTACTTGCGGTAGGCCAAGTAATCCTTACCGCCTTTTTCAACCAATGGCTTCACCTTCCATTTCCCGAATTGGATGATGAATACTGTAAGGAGGGAAAAATTGGGACATTCCGGCTTATTAAAATGGATATACGTAAAATAATTGTATAGAACAAACCATGCAAATATTTTATTTTATTAGTTTTAAAAATCTGGATAATTTGAAAAATATCCCTTATCGTAAATATCAAAGCGCCATGGATTTTATGACGATGTTTCATGGATTTGGTGCCAATGTCAGAACGTTCTTAAAAACCCTGTAGTTTGAAATTTAGCAACGCTTAAAACATTTGCATACTTGGATTCAGAGTCCAAAGCTTAACTGTAACCAACGCCCATGCAGTATACTAGCTCCATCATTGAGAGTTAATACAATCAAAAACTTCGTAGTAACTCCAAGGTCAAATAATTGTAGTGCTAGTGCCACCTTTAAAGGTCACAACGAATTGAAATGCTGAGCCAAATTCAAAAATCAAAAATTCAAAAAACCTTTGTGTTCAGCCAATTTCAAATATCAAAACGATTGGATAAGCTAAGCTAATTTCAAATATCAAAACGTTTTGATTTGCTACGCCAACTTCAAATATCAAAACGTTTTGATTTGCTACGCCAACTTCAAATATCAAAACGTTTCGTTTGGCTACGCCAATTTCAAATATCAAAACGTTTTGAATGCTTATACCCAACATTAAATATCAATCAGCGTTTTGGCATGTGCTAAGCCAATTTCAAGGTAATAAAAATGTCGTTTTTATATGCTAAACCAACTTTATATATCAGATCGTTTCAAATTTAAATCGTTGCTCAGCCGAGTTAACAAAATTCCCAAAATGTCTTCAAACGTGCAAACACCAGTGTGGAAACGTGCTGGAGCTAAAAGTATTTCTCGAAACGTTTCTTTATGCTGGAAAGAACCAACGTTAATACGCGTTTGGATTGGAATTTTTCTAAAGACGTTTAGCTGTTCGCGTGGACGTTAAAACGTTCTGAAACAACTGACATTGGTCGTGAAAAAGTTTTGTTGATGATACGTAATTACTTATAGCGTCCAAAGCTGTGGCAACTACTGCATTGTTCTTCAAAACGTTTTGTATTAAACTACAGCGCTATTGTTACTATAGCTCTAGTATTTAAAAAAAACTGTAAACAGACAACATTCTTTGATGGCCTTGTAAATCGTAAATGCTTCCACCGCCAATGAATAGTAAACAAAATAAATGTATATCTGTACGTCTGAAAACGGCAGCTCGTACAAATTTGAAAAGCTAATTATGAAATCACGCATATATCACTTACCAGGCCGGGATTCCAGATCAAAGCCGCTGACGTAGTAGGGAAACATGCTCCAGAATTCCTTAGGAGGTTGCCATGTGGAGATGGTGTCGTGTAGTTCAACATTCTGAAGGTAAAATATCAACAATTAATATTACGAAAAATTATTTTGGAATGGTAAAACCAAAAATAAAATAAACACTTGCATTAAGCAAGTTTGGATCCTGCGTTTGCTTTTGTAATTGTACCTACAGTAAAAATAATTTAGACGTCATTGCAATTAACATTTGACCAGAAATTTAACTTACTTTAAGTGTGGCAGCGTCCAGTTGAAGTACGAGAGAAATCGCGATAATCAGACACTTCCACATGGTTAATTTAGAGAAATTTGCGACCAAAATTCCAAAAAATAAATAATTTGAGTAACTTATCGTCTCCTCTTTTGCGGGCAAAAATATTCTTGATTGAAAAATTTCACCCCAAAAAGAAAAAGTGTAACAGTTGATTCAAAACAAATAATTTTGGAATTTTGGACAAATAATTTGATTTCAGCTTGTTTCCAAGCAGGACTGGAGATGACTGTGGTCCACCTGGAAACTCCATGACGCCTTTTAAATGTCAATTTCAGATCTTACGAGATCAACCAACAGGCTGGAAGATGAACATCAATCACATTATCAAATTTCCCAGTGGACCAAACGTAAAAAGACAACGTACATTTGCCCCAAGGTAATTTTGGCATTGTAGTTCCTGAAAATAAATGGCCTTGATATTATACCAGAAAAGAGAGTGTGTAAATACTAAACAGTGTATAAATTACTTTTAAAATATCTGGCACAAAATTTCCGGTTTTCTCACCTCACAAAAAAAACGAAAATGTATAAGGAATTATTTTGCATGGACCTTCAAAAAGTTGGAAAAATTCCCAAGATACACAGTAAAATATTTTCCCATGTGATGTTCCAGGAGTTAAAGGAACTTTTCCTGGCGAGACAAAAGTCTTAAATTACGTACAGGGTGATCCTGCGCTGTTGGATGAAGTGGGATGATCGCCTTTGGTAGAAATTTCCAAGTCCTCACATATATTTCTGGTGCACTCTGTACAAATTTTGAATTCAATGTGCCAGACTACATGCAGGCACATCGCAGTTCTTAACCGGTGTAAATCCATGCTTTATTTCGTCCAGAGTGTATATGTTCAAAATAGGCAGTATATATGTATATTGTATGTACATATGTATTATAATATTATGTATATTGTATTTCTTTTCACTTTATAATTATTTACATATATTATACAATTATTTATTGCATTTCGTAAAACAAATTGCCAAAAATCTAATTTTACGAAAATATACAATCTCGTGCCGCAAATATCGAATTGTAAGCTTCCGCGGGAAGAATGTGAATGACTTGAACTTAACCCGATTTGCGTCGGTTGCCTTTAGATGGGAATGCGTTAAGGCGTATGCATCTACTCAGCACGTCCAAAATGGGAACGCTTATTCCCATCATGAAGATATTCAGATAATTTATGTATTGTTGTATTTTTTTTGTTTGTTGTTTATGTACATAATAATGCAGGTGTGAGATCTAAATAAAATTTTTGTGACCCTGCCAGTGACACTTGAACACAAGAGCAGTTTGTCCACTCTAAAAAAGCCATTTGCTCATATGTACGCGTATATGGAAAGTGACTTTTAGCTTTGAGTGAATTTATAATCCATCTGTTTTGGCCACAATTTCTGAAAATGCTACAATAACACGTGGACTGAATCTGTAAATGAATGATTGTGGTGCCTAAAGAATTATAATTCCTAGCAAAATTGCTTACACGTAAGTATTCGATATAATGTAGCACAAAACATTTAATATTTCAATTTCGCCATTTTAGCATACATACGTTGTCAACAACACACATTGGACCCAAGCATTACAAGTCCTTCCGTGGACCTCCAAAAAACATATTATAAAATGGATTTTTAGTGGTATAGAAGTTTGTCCAAAGAAAAAAAAAGAGGGAACAATGACCATCATTATAATTCTTGATAATTCCTTTACGCCCCGAACATGTCCTTGATGTCCACCAGAGCCCGGCGGATGCCCAGAGCAAATTTGGTGGAATCCTGTGAAATAACAAAACAATTTATTCGTATCGATAGCTGCCAACAATCGCGAAATTTGTCAATATTGCCCAGGAATTTTGGACTACAGTGGAGTCTCTCTATAACAAGCCTCTTTATATAACAATATTTTCCTGTAACAAGCTTTGCCGCTCCCCCGTAGCATTTATACATAATGAGCTTGTTCTATATAACAATATTTCTATAACAACATTTCTCTGTAACAATATATTTTTCTCCACCCTTCACAATAGAATTCACGTGTTAGAAGCAAGGAATGACATCCGAAAAAATATGGATTAAAATTCGAATTAAAATACGTGTTTTTCCT
>JAQGBT010005234.1:0-14745 GCA_034698585.1 Disparrhopalites patrizii
TCTCTTTCTCTCTCTCTCTTTCTCTCTCTCTCTTTCTCTCTCTCTCTCTTTCTCTCTCTCCTCTCTCTCACTCCCTCTCTCTCTCCGCATATTTCATGTGGACTATCCAAATTTGTAAGATTTATTGTATTGTCATTCCTCCTTTCCCCCCTCTTTCTCTACCCCTCATTCTTGTCTTTCGCCCCTTTCTTTTCCTTCTCAAGACATGCCAAAAATACACATGCATAAAAAATGTGTGTGGAAATTAACTTATTTGTCCTAGAACTTGCCAGGAAGATCTCTCTACCATGCATACTACCACCAGGGAATTCTCCCTGTATAACTGAATGAAATCTCGTTTTTTTTTTTGGTACAATCACAGCCAAGGAGAATGGGATGGCAGTACCCAGAAGAGGATGGAAGGCGGGAGTACAAACTATATATAAATGAGTTAGTTGCACTAGGAAGGTTTTTACTAGAGCCTTCGCTCCGTGGGCTTGGCACACAATGTACGTTGAGGGTCTTAGAAGGGAAGATATTAGACTTGAATTTTCAATTACTCCTTCCTTCCTCTTCCTCTTTATTGACGCCTTATTTGTCTTCTCTCCCGACAATCTTCCCTTTGCTCCAGAGGACTATCTCCTGGTACTTTTGAATGTACAGAAGGCGGGAGGATTGTTCAAAAAGTCCTCTTTACCCTTTCATGGAGCTTGGGTAGGGAAAAGATGCTTCGTATATTCTTTCTAAACGTACCCAACTTCAGAAAGAAAAGCAAATGCGCACAGAATAATTTTTTTAGCAAACTGTTGCAATAAGCTTTTAGAACCAACGCCTTGTAGAAAGTATTTAATCTGGTTGAGAAAGAGAGAGAGAGAGAGAACGTGTAATTTTTTCCCATTTTTGGGTGAGTGGCTTCCCAAACTTGATATTGTCCGTGCTCCCATGTTTTGCATTGGGTTCCGGTTTAAAACAGCATGAGACAATGAAAGTGACGAAAGGGAAGCAAAGATGTAAGATTTCTTTTTTTTTCTTCCCTTCTAGCCTTGTCCATAAAATGTAGACACGCTGGCTCATAATTTTTTTTGTACGTAAATTTGTAGTGGGTTTTTGATGTAAATGTGAGGCTTAATACACTCTGAAGGACTTTTTAATTAATTACTATGTATTTGTGTAAGATCTTAGGGATTTGATGAAAGTTTTAAATTTTCTTCATGATTAGTCACCACGGGATGAGAAAGTGGAGAGAGTGAGAGAGAGAAAAAATAACAGAGAGAGAGAGACAGAGAGAGACAACATAAATGCTTAAGGGATCCCATGTGTTTTATTTACCCGTGGACCTTCTGTACTCGACATAGAGAGATGAATTTTACACCTTTTCAAAGCATAAAAGAAGACCAAGGGAGAAAAATTAACCTCGAAGTTAATAAGAAAAATGGTAAAATGGAAGAAAATATTAGGGAAGAGTGCAAATTTCTCCTCTGCCTGTCATCTCTCCGCGTAAGAGATGTCTCTTGTAATGCAGCCATATAAAGGTCGAAAGGAGAGGGTTTGACCCCTATGTGCATATTCTCCCCCATGGAGTGTAGTAGTAGTAGTGGAGGTTCTGGTAATAGTAGGTATTTCACCCTCCCTCCGTCCCACGACGTACTTATGTATGTATAGGCACTATGGGGATAGTTGGTGTGTGAAAGGAATATTAAATTGGACAGAGAACAACATGTTGTTGCTTTCCTCATAGGAGTCATAAATGAATACCTCCAAAGCCTTCTCCCTTTGCTCAAGATGAAGGCAGAGGCGGGGGGAATAATGTATGCATGGGCTTTATTGTATGCATGTAGTTTGCAGCATGCAGTAATTATTTTATTCTTTGATCTCAAAAAACTTTTCTTCTTCTTCCCTATATTCGTTCTCCTTACAGCTTCTATTCCTCTCTTTCTCCCACTCTCTCTCTCTTCTCTCTTTCTCTCTTTTCTCTCTCTTTCTCCCTGTCTCTCTTCATTTCTTTATCCTTCTTTTTTCATTTCTCTATCTTTATCTCTTTCTTCCCTTTTCGCTCTTCTGCCGTCTTTTCTCACTTTTTTCTCCCTTTTCCTTCTTCTTTCGTTCTTTTCTTTCTCCCCTTTCCTCTTTCTTTCTCTCTTTTTTCTTTCTTTTGTCTTTTCTCTCTTTCTTTCTCCCTTTTTCTCTTTCTTTTGTCTTTTCTCTCTTTTTGTCTCCCTTTTTCTCTTTCTTTTGTCTTTTCTCTCTTTCTTTCTCCCTTTTTCTCTTTCTTTTGTCTTTTCTCTCTTTTTGTCTCCCTTTTTCTCTTTCTTTTGTCTTTTCTCTCTTTCTGTCTCCCTTTTTGTCTCTTTCGTCTTTTGTTTTTCTTTCTCCCTATTCCGCTTTCTTCCGTCATGTCTATGTTACTCTCACCCTGTCAACCTTTCTCTCTCTCCTTCTTTCTTTTTCTATGTCTCCACTTTCATATTTTCTCTATCTTCCTCTTTCTCTTTCTCTCGCACTTTCCGTCATTCTCTCTGGCTTTCTTCCTTCCTTTCTCTCTCTCTCTCTCTCTTTGTTCGCGACTTTCTTTCTTGCATGCTCTTTTTCCTTGTCTCTCTCTCTCTCTCTTTCTCTTTGTCACGCCCTTTTCCGCTCCTGCCCTCTGACTCTCTTTTGCTGAAATGATTTTTCGTTTTCTGTGCTTAATCAGTGTTATTAGTTCTTTTTCTTGATCCTTCTTTTTTCCTTCGTTCTTCCATCTGTTTTGTTCTCCATTTACACTTATCTCTGATTTTCTCTCCTTTTCTTCCCTTTTTCTTTCTCTTTCCTCTCTACCTCTTTCTTTGCCATCCCTTCCTGTCTCGTCTCATCAGAACGTATCGCTCTATTATTCCCCATGCTCTGTGTCTTCCTCTCTTCACTTCATCTTAATTGGTTCTTACACCCTTCCCCACTGACTCGTCCTCAACTATGTCGCCCTGCATTCCTGTTCCCCTCAGTGTTGGCCAAAATAGCCGGTGCATCAATATGTATTGGGTTGGAGTCGAATGTATGGGAAACTAGCCCACAGAACTCCACATTCTTTTTTAAACTGTTCTCGAGCGATTCTTCTATGCCGAGGTAATAAATGGCAAAGGTAACATCCCCGTGGACAGGAGGTAGTAGTAATGCACGATTTTTTTTATTCATGCATCCATCCATGTATGTACTTAATCTACATACGTATGTTGGCCGTTACTTTACATGATAAATCAATTTCGCACCATAAGCGCGGAAAAGAGTATTTTTGTAACAGGTGGTGAGCTACTTGCCCCTTTTTTTTTTCTCCGCGATAAATCTCCTCTTATAAGGAAGTTTTTTTTTTGGGCACTGTCAGGATCTACACACAGACGTGCAAATCTAACCTCAGATCCTTTATAGCTGTAACTATAGTACAACACATGGAACAGAAGAGAAATCCGTGCGTGCAAGTGCACACAGTACTTAATTACATTACACACACTCCACTATTTGCTCAAGACTTTCATGGGGTATTCTCCATGCTTAATAAAATCAACTCCTTTCGCAAAAAAAAAAGAAGAAGAGAGGACTTCCACATGTGGTTTTAAATGTGGATGGAAGATAACTTACAATACTCCCCTATAGCCTCTTCCTTCCACGACTAAATACTACGAGAGAGTTAAAGAGTCAATGACTGAGTTTTTGCAACCCTTTATCACATGAACTTCACCAGAAAGGTAAAAAAAAAAAACAAGGAGGAAAAGGAATTGTTCAGTGGTAGATTGTCAGTAGTAGTGGTAATGGTCCTAGAAAAAAATGGTCCTAGGAAAAAAAAATCCTTTCCATTACCTCCCATGCACGTGAGTCGTACATATTTGATTTAAGGAAATTAATAATTGAATTTTTCAACCCCTTTTTCACTCTCATCACTTCCCATCATTCTCTTTTTGTATGGATGTATACCATTTCAATGTCAAATAGCTGTATATTTCATTCGCCATTGAGAGTGTGTAGACACGGGGGAAAGACCTTTCAGAGAACAGGGGAAGTTTTGGGCGAAAGAAACATTTGCTACCATGTATGTAACTACAGAGAATAATCGCTGGTAACAACAAAGGGCAAGGAAGCTTGTGATGCATTAGTAGTAGTGTACCCGGCCATGTCATTTGGACAAAGGGATAATTTTTTTTTTTTTGCCACTTTTTTCCCATTTTTTATTTTATTTATTACATAACGTTGACATTCAGAAGACAGGGGGGAAATAGGAGGATGAGAGGATTTGATGCCGTAGGTGCTAATAAGTATTACGAAAGGGCTGAAGTTGAAGTCCATTTATGCCAACTCATTTGCTCCTCAATGACCATGTAATTTTTTTTGGACACTGTAGCTTTTCTATACCTTCGCTTTTGCTATTACTATATACTTTGTATCTTATCTCCCACAACACACACTGCCGCCACTTGTCAGGAGTATATTTGCCCAGGGTGAAGCCAGTGGAAGAGGTAAAAAATACACATTGGGGGTAAGAAAAAATAAATAAACTTTGGAAGCGGCATCAAATACAAGCTCTCAAAGATATTTCCTCTTTACTCCTCCATATTATCTTTTGATCTGTCCAAAGCTAAATATTTATTTATTACAAGTTTCTCTCTCTCTCTCTCCAAAAAATAAGTCAGGGTCCGTGATGTTATTGCGTTGTAGCAGATATAGAAAACACAGAAACGTTTTCCCTCTCCATTTTTTTTTTTTACTATTTTGACTTTTGAGAAATATGCAATTTATGAGTTTGCTCTTTGCCATGACAAGCCCTGTACCACTCATACTTTTTCTTCTCATTGCGGAATTTCCAATCGGTCAATCAAAAAGAGGAGGAAGTCAAGGGGAAACCAATGAATTACATGACTTTATGTCTGTTTGAAGTACATACATAGATGACGTAGACATAATGAAAAAATACAAGTGACGGGAAAGTAAAGTTTTTTTTTAGAGGAACATTGCTAAAAGCAATGGTTTTGTGGTAACTTCCATGTAGGGAATTTTTATTCCTTATGTGTGAACGCGTGTGTGTAACATTTGCATATGTAAATATACGGATTGGAAATTCCCTGCAAAAATCTGTGGTTTCTTTCTCCACGCACATTTCTTTTATTTGTCAAAATCACCATTATTAAAGTATTGAATCGCCTTTTTAAGCTCTGTCAATAGGAACCATCCCATGCCCCGTAAAAGAACTGTAAATCTCTCTAGTTTTTTTTTGTCTGTACAAATTTTTGAGAAATAATTATGTTCAAGTATTTTTCTACCATTTGATTTTAAACAATATAGAAGAATACGGAAATGACGTGTGGAGAATGAGCAAATCACGAAATACGAATTTGACACAAAAAAAAAACAATGGGCAAAGATTGAAATTACTTAGGCTCTCTTTGGCTCAGTCCTATCACCATTTCTTGTAAAATTATGTATATTTCACCATATTTTCACTCAGCCTCTTAGTTCTGGGCGTGCTTAAGCCATGACTACATACATATTAGGTAGTACTTAGCTTCACTAATACAAATATAATATTTTAATCAACGGAGTTCCAACATTAGTTTTGGAGTGAAAGGATCACCCCTTTAATACAATAGCATTTACCCCCAACTGCGGGCTTCCCTAAAATAAAGAGAGAGAAAAATCATTGGAAACATGAATATATTCAATTGAAAGTTTGGAATTTAACCCCAGATTAAAAACTCCTTTTAAAGCCTTTTAGGCCTATTTAAAAATTTAAATAAACATGAAACATCCTCTTGAAGCCACATTGTATTAATCTAAATACTTTTGAACCAGAAAGTACTACTCCTTCAGGGTCCCCACCACCATTTATACACTCCATATATTCGGATTTTTGGGGGAAGGTCTACGTAGCGCATCTTAATCACTTTGAGTATAGAGCAAGGCTAATCACATGGAGGCTACTGGTTCAAAACGTAATTATGGCTAGTTGTTTATTTTTACCCCTGGAGAATGGATTTCAATTCCAACCACAACTATCAAGGTTCGTGCTGGACTCATAAAGCACGTACATAAAGCTCCGGGAAAAAGAAAGTTTCTGGCCCATGTTGTGTAAAGATACCGGTCAAAACTTGGGAAAGTGAAGTGAAAAGTGAAAGTAGGGGGAAATTAGTAAAAAGGGAGGGAAAGAGGCTGAGAGAAAAGGGGAAGGAAGAGAAAATCCGAGAGAATCGGAGAAAGCAAGAGAGAATCCGAGAGAATTGGAGAAAGTAAGATGGAATCAGAAAGATTCAGAGAAAGGAGGTGAAAGAGGGGGAAAGGCAAGAAAGAAAGTTTCCTGAGGTTAAGTCCATAGTTTGTTGCAAACTTTTGAAGGTGTGTGTTTTTATTTGAACTTGTTCTCTCCCTCACACTTGTGCGAAATCGGAGTGTATTAAAGTAGGAGAGTGTCTGTATTTTCCCAGGTAGTATTACATAGTGCAGAGAGAGAGAGAGAGAGAAAGAAACAGGATTACAAGGAACTTTTAGTGTTTTTAACTATCTCTTTCTCTCACCTTTCTTGTTTCCAAGTTTTTCAACAAGGTAGGAAGCCTGTAGGTTCATTGCCCGTATCTTCTCCATGGTAGAAAAAAAGAGGATGTTTTTAAACTTGCGTAGAAAATACATAAAATGTACATATGTAGTACTTCCACCGATTCCATCATCTAACCCGCCTTCCCCATGGCTTTTGTGCGAGAGGAAGACAAGGGAGGAAAGGGAAACTGAAGGCACACGGTTCCATGGATTTTCCAAGTGAGATGATGTTTCCTTTGTATGTGAGCGGTCGAGAGCCCTTGTCTGTGTCGTTGGATCCCATCTCTCATTTCTCACTCAACTTGACGCAAAGAGAGACTTATTATTTGTTGAAAAATCAGACCGGCCCTTCATAAGTATATGGGGCGAAAGGGAGGGAGATGGAGGGAGAAAGCACGGTAGATGAGAATTCAAGTGTGCTTTTATTCCGTATTGGGAAGCTATTCTCCCCTCCAGAAAGCTATCACTGGAAGAAGAGAAACCAGGAAAAAATGTTATAGAAGGAGAGAATGGAATAAAAAATTTTGCTCCCATTTTTGCAAAAATGCTGACGTTATTTTCACCTCTCTTTCCCTCTCTCTCCCTCTCTCTCTCGCTATTTCTATGTCACTCTCTCGGCTCTACTCGGGCACTTGATGCCTCCAAAAGAAAACTTGTTCCACAAAGGCTTTCAATTACGTTCATGATGGTGAAGTAGCTCTTCTCTCTCCTCTTTCTCATCCCGTCATTGTCGGATTTTCACAATCTTCCAGTTTAAAATATGCTCACATTCTTCCTCTTCTTCTCTTTGCAGCCGAAATCGCTGTAGAAAGAAAATAATAAATAAACTGTCACGTACATGCGTGAAACGTGGGATAAAGTGCTCAGTATCCCGCCTTTGTACGATATTGTACAAGCGGTTCCAGGGCAGTAAATGGATTTACCTTCTTCTGTGAAAGATTCGTTTATTGGGAACTGAATTGGGATGGATTTTTTTTTTGCATTTGCTTGACATGGAGTAACAGAATTGGAATTATCATTGCCCTTAACTTTAATACTGAACTGTATAGATGTCGAGTTTGGATGTTGAGAGGATGCATGTCAGGTAGACAGGGAATGAAATTATCGAAACCGAAACAAGATGCTATCAATATAATTATAGAAAATATTATTGAATTTTCACTTGGGTTGAACGAACTACTTCAGCCGCAAAAAACAAGTGGATGAGGGAGTATGTCAATTAAAGGTTTTTCACCAAAATGCATATCCACGTGTAGGCGAAAAACGAAGATCAATTTACATACATAAGCATGTTGGTTCATATATAAAATTCCTCTCTATTGCAAATGAATTTACAGAAATATTGAGGTCTAGTAGTATTTTTTTGAAAATGTCCCTCGGCGGTAATTTTTCTGACAGGTTTATAAATGGTGATAGAACAGTACACAGGAGGGTTTGATTTAAATGGAGCCTACTGATCCTCAGGGATACCGGGACGTGTACACGCGGAAGCATATAATATAAGTATGGAGGCACAATATTTTTCCTGGTATATAATTCCTACCAGGGCAAGACTTGGAAGGTAAGAGAGGAAAATAAGGGCATTAAGTCTTAGTCGTTTAGGAGGGCATAACTGGGGAGAAACCGGAAATAAAGAGGCAACGGAAGTGATGAAAAGGATGGGGCAGTGTCACAAGAAATTTGACACAAAAAAAGGAATCATCAGGCAGAGATGGAAGAGTTGTAATTTCTTGCCAAACAATCGCAAATGTCAGGTGAAAGTGGGGAAAAAACACGCCCTGTTACAATTACACTTCTTTCGGCAAGGGACACCGCATCCGAAAAGCAATTTCCTGGAGGAGGTTCTTGTGGAAAGAAAAAATGTTCGGGTAAAAAAATATTATAGCACCACTGCCTACACAAACTCTATACAATTGCTTACTAATCGGCAAAATGAGAAGGAGAGAGAGGAAAAAACATTTCAAGCTCCCTCACATAAATCTTATGATAGTTGAATATCCTATTTCCTCCCTCCCGTCCCCTCCACCTTGTGCGCATTTCATCTTTCGGCAAGAGTATTTGTGTAATGTAATTTATGAGGAAGTACTAGTAGGCTACCTCTGATGAGAAATGTGAATGGGTACAGGCGTGAAGATAACGTTGCTATTTCCAAAGAAAGGTACAAGTATCTTGAAGAAATCTATATATCTCATACAATCCTCCCCCTCCAAATGGGTGAATGTGTTGGTATGAGAAAAAAACCAAAACAGTTGGTGTCTGAGAGAAAGAGAGAGAGCGACAGAGAGAGAGAGAGAGGAAAAGGCGGGAAGGAAAGTAAAAAGAAAATGGCAACATGAGAAAACTCTGCATTTCCTTCGCAGACAGATAGCAACGAATGTGATTTCGGTGGGTATGGAAGGTAGAATTTATGGTCATGCTGAAATGGGGAATAGTCTCTGACGACGGTTATTTAATTTGTTTGGATTATCTGGGAGCGATAGATTTTCTTCTGATACTCTTCTCTTCTCTGTTTCCAATTTTTCTACGACTAATACCATTCCGCCTACCACCGCTGCCACACCAAAGTATTCCATGTCTTTCACACGCCAAATATCCAAGGTGTTGCTTTCTTCCCGAGAAACTCGTTTGTGTATTTGTTAAGGTGGAACACAACCTCAATTTTTGTACAAGCAAATTTCAACTCTATACCGGTAGTATTTTTCATTTATGCTTTCTCTCTCTTTTCTCTTTTCTTCTCTTTTTACTTCTCTCTTTTCTCCTTTGCATTCTTATTACTTCTCTCTCTCTTTTTTCTGTTGCTCTCTTTTTATTTCGCCCTGGCTTTTCTCTTTTTTTCTCTCTCTTTCTTATTCTTGTATTTCATCTCTCTCTCTTTTGCTTCCTTTCGCTTCTTATTTCCCTTTCTCTCTCTTTTGCTTTCACTTTCTTTCTCTCTCTTTCAGACTCCTCTTCTTCCTCGCTTTCTTTTTCTCGTTCCCCTTCTTTCTCTCTCTCTCTCTCTTTCTTTTTCATCTTCTCCTTTCGTTCTTTCTGTCGTTTCCCTGTCGTTCTTTTCCCCTGTCTCTTTCCTCTGTCTTTCTCCATTTCTTTCGCTGTATTACGTTCGCCTTTCTTTTTCGCTGGTTACTTTCCTTCTCTATCAATTCAAGCTGTGCGTCTCTATTTTGCATGAACCTTTTGCAAACTTCAGGAGTGCAACCTACGTAACCTCTTTGAATTTTCTCTCACTTCCTGTCTCTCTGTCTTTCTCACGCCTTCTCCGCAGTCCCTTCCTCTGTAGTAGGTAGGTAGATAATGGTGGATGCAGAAGGAGAAAACACCTTCCTGAAGTTATTGGCTCAGCTAAATCTTTCGTAATCTTAAATATTTACATCGAAATCACGGCTTCCACCTCCACTCGGTATTACTAGGTTGGAGTAAAAAATATTCAAAGGGAGAAAGCAGTAAAAAGAAGGAGGAAGGAGACCTATTTCATTTGCCGTAATCTCCATACATAAAATATTGATGCTGGGTAAAATAAAAAAAACAACAACCATCTATGGGGATACGTAATATGTACATGCATACATAAATGTGTTTGATCAGATAAACTTTCTCCCCGCATCCGCCGCCCAGACACTGCATAAAGTGGATCTCGCATGTAGAGAGAAGCCTGGATATTGGGCTAATTCTGAAGCCGTATGTGATCTAATTTTTACACCCCGAGACTTTTATTGAGTTTCTGGTTCAGGAATAAAATGCGTAGTATCATATACATGCGCTTGTACCCATGAAGGTCATAGACACAAGCCGGATTGAGTCTGAATTTTTGAAAATTATCGGTTTTGTACTGGGAAGCACAATAGTTATCGGAAGTTTTCTTTTTTTCATCAAGTGTATATGGAAACATTTCCAAAAACCTCTAAAACCCCTTATTTTCAGTAAGAAATCATGAAGCTGTAAGGTGATGCTTCCCCTGTATTTGCCTTTCTTCGAGGGGTTTACCCCAGTTTGTGTCCATATCCTTGATGTGCGTGTAAGTGCATAAGTATAGGGAATGTTCACACCATAAAATGGCCAGACAATCACGCCATATAATTCCTTTGGCAAAGATTACACTTTACTTTTCCGGTAAATAAACTTTTCCATTCGTAATAATAATTATTCTGTTGACGCGAGGTTTTTCCGCGTGGTAGAGGCCCCAAAGATTTATCCAGATAATTAATGACGCGTCCCTCTAAGCACCGGAAAGGACATTATCATTAGATTCAGATTGTATATACTCCAGGAGAGATGGTGAGAGGTGGAGAGTAGAGATAGAGAGACTCACTAGTTGGGATGTAAAGAGAATCAAATTGTGCGACGAGGGGAAAAGAGACAGAGAAAGACTGGAAGAAACGGTGCGGGATAGAAAGGAGATTAATGGGGGGAAGTGGATGGGATGGAGAGAGAAGTAAGTCAGCATAGAAACCTAATACCAATTTTTCTTAGCAACTTTTCTCCAGTTTTACGTCAGATGAGATCAGGAGTAAGTAAAAGAGTTGGAATCGAAAATCGATTTTTATTGTTCCTTTCCAAATGTATGTTGCGGTTCCTTGGCTTGGTGGAGGAGGAGGAGGATGGTGGACGTCAGGAATCTGCTGCTTTGACAATTCAATCGAAAACCTTGCACGTTCCAACTTTTTTTTTATGCTCTCCCTCCCTGACTTTCACTGCCTTTCTCCCCCTTTTAGAAAGTACCAATGTCTTTGAGAGGTGTAAAACTTGTACATATAATTATAGTTCCCAAAGATTTCTGTATAAAAAAAAAAGAAAAAAGTGAGTGCGCCTGAAAGTTTCTTTGCCAAGTATTTTCTTCGTACTTTTTCCACATAGTTTATTTTATCATTTATAAGCTCTCACTGGCAGTGTCTTTATCCCTTCTTCCTTTTTCTTGGTCTCCGTTCCACATCTGACCATGGAGAAGGTCAGATTTGCTCCAATCCCTCAGTACATAAGTAGAATGGGGGAGAAAGCACGTGAAAAGTAAGTTTTGTGGTGACTCTTTACCGTCCCTCCTCCTTGTTTGTCTTGTGGTTTGGCATCGTCAAAGGGGAAAGTCGGTGGTTGAATGCATTTTTTTTTGCAGGAAGCTCATAGAAAAGCTTTTCCAAACTTACTCAACTGTACTTTAAGTAAGGAAAAAAACAAGGGATCTTTTTCCACCAGATAAAAAGGGATGAAAGTGCTACTACAACCGTTATTTTGCAGGACGTGCTCCTACCATGTGTCTAGATATTGGGAGAATTATATCTGATTATTTTATTACTCCCAACGATTTGCATAGAACATGCCTGCATGGGATTATTTGCTAAGTATTAAATAGCTCCATGTAACTTCTCGTACAGTCAAGTATAAAACAAAATTTACCATGAATAAAGATGTGATGGAGTCACACCTAAAGTTCAGTTAGATTCCTCATTGAGTTCAAGGTTCACCCTTGATTGTTGTTGTACAAAATAAAGTAATTAGGATTTGGTATGTTTTTTTTTTACCAATTCACGCAAATTTCCTCCAACCAAATAATCTCCAGGGAAGTATTGTTGGTAGTATTGTGTATATTTTATTTCATCCTCAAAAATAATAGTCACAATTGCATAACATGCATGGCGAACAAGAGACGTGCTTTATTAGAGGAAGAGAGGGAGGGAATGTGTAATGGAACGTTTGCAAGAGCTTCCAACACGTTTCCGTCTTCCGTCAAATTACTCTGTTATTCCTTGTAGCCCCCATAATGTACCCAGAGGGAGAGAGAGAGAGAGGCTGGTTTTTTGATTCTATAAAATATTTATATACATCCATGCATGTGTATAATTACAAGGGTATGACCGTAGCATTGAAACGGTTGTGAAACGGGAATTTCTAAATTTTCTTCTTCTTTTTTTTTTTATGTTTACTATATTTTTTATTTCATGGTTAATCCTTGTCCAGTTCGATGACCAGGAGACATGTTCACCAAAGTGCAACAATGGATAATTACAAGAGTGCGTGAATACTAACATGCATCACATTATGCTTTGTACACAAACGCATACAAGCACTCCTTTTTTTTAAAGTTTCTCACTTCCGTCAATGTGAAAGAGAGTCAATTGATTTTTTTTTATATCCGACTGTGTTGTGTAATTTTTTTTTACTGTGACAAAAACACCGTTCACTTATGTACATATGTCTTTACACGTTATCTGTATGGGGACAAAGTCCCTCAGTATCACTCTTCCAATGGTAAATATACGGCAAACGGGAAATTCAATGGGAATTTGGGAAGATGAAAACGAAATAAAATGAGAGAGGCAAAAGATTGGAGGAACATGTGTTTTGTATTATTTGCTACACCTTTTAAAATATTCATATGCAAGTGTTTGCATTTTAAAAAAAACTGGGACTGCAGGCACAATCAAGGAGGAGGCTCTGTGGCTTGGCAGCAACAGTGGTTTTTTTAATGTGGGGCTGGGGGCAAGGCAAATATTCATGGATATGTCTATAGGATTATATGGTATATATTTGAGAGGAAAATATGGCGGAAGGTATTGCACTAATGCGTATGTGAGGTGTACAAATCTCTCTGAATTCCGTCAGTTGTGAGGAGCAAAAGGCAATTACTTCGTTTGTGTATTTCTTACAATGCCTCTTGATTGAATTGAGGTTGCATTGTGGCATTTTAAAGAGAGTTTCTGCCTCCAGTATTTTCTCTCTTTCTATAGATACTCCTCCTTCGTCCACATGTTTCCCTCTGATTTCCTCTCCTGGCCTTCCTTCAGTTTGATTTATAAGTAAAAGTGAGGTTTGTAATTCAGTACAAAAACCATCACATGTTCGGTCCTGTCGAGGGCGTCCGTTTATGCTCAAGTACAACATAATGTCCAATTAGCCATCAAATCCTGAGGAAGCCTTTATACATATTTATTTGGGCAATTCGGACCCTCCACAAAGGAAGGAAAGGGAAATTTCCACTGAAAATAAAAAGTTGCATAAGTTCGTCGCCCGTGCGCTTGATTCATTGTATTTCTTTGTTTGGTGTGTAACATGTTTTTTTACGGGGTGATGCCCTGTCAGAATATTTTTAGCTTCCCATTTAAGAGTTATATAACTACCAATTCTCTCCTGTATAAGAATTTTGCCGAATTTCTAAATATTTTCTACTCACTGACCAATTTCTCAGAGAAATTCCCTGATTGAATCGTACTTAACAATAATTTGTTGTCGTACAAGGAAGACATTTACTTTTTAGATGTATCCAACATTCAGTGGAATACTATTTTGTAGGATTTTATCCTTTTTCATCGACTCCCTATTTGTTACACATCCTTCAGTGCAATACGTTGTAATTCCGTAATGAAATCAAATTGCAATTTGTTTATTTTTTGCAAAGAAGAGAATCCTCAAAGAAATGGTTCCATGAGAGAATGTGAGAAGATTAAAACATTATTCGTCTATACAAAACCTAGAAGTAAAAAGAGAAATGTCCTGGGACTATGCCGACACTAAGTATACTGTTTGTACCAGCCCGTGTGAAAGCCCCTTTGCATTTCCCCATGAATGGGAGAAAGGCATGTACGCTTTTGCACCATATGCTCATTTATGGTTCTACACATAAAATGAGGGGATTTAATGAGGGTTTGGA
This sequence comes from Disparrhopalites patrizii, assembly GCA_034698585.1. NCBI lineage: Eukaryota > Metazoa > Arthropoda > Collembola > Symphypleona > Sminthuridae > Disparrhopalites > Disparrhopalites patrizii. Next base: position 14,171 of record JAQGBT010005234.1, read on the forward strand.
ACAAAAGGGCCGGAGAATGTACAAGAGAGAGAGAGAGAGAGAGAGCTTTATGGCACAGGAGGAAAAGGGGTAAATGAGGAGATTGTGCAAGTGTATTGGGAGAGCATTGACTAAAATGGAAATCCTTTGTAATGTCTGTACAGTAATCTCGGCATTATTAGGGAAAAGGAGAATAATGATTCCCATAAGGAGAAAACTATATGGTGGAGTAATTCTCTCTTGACTTTCCCCGATATATGTACTTTTACTCTTGGTCTTTTCTCCAGGATTTATACGTATACAGAGGCCAGCCATGGAGCAGGGTTTATTACTTACAGCTGCGAGTAATGTTTTTCCCAGAGAGAGAGAGAGAGAAGAAGAGAAAAAAGGGAGAGAAACGGAAATAGAAAGAAAGGGAGTGAGAGAAAAGAGAGAGCAAGAGAGAAAAAAGAGAGAGAAAGAGATAGCAAGAGAGAGAAATAGAGCGAAAGATAGAGCAAGAGAGAGAAAAGAGAGAGAATGAGAGACAAAAGAGAGGGAAAGAGAGAAAAAAGAGAGAGAACGAGAGAGAGAAAAAATAGAGAAAAAATACAGCA
>JAQGBT010005235.1:0-14744 GCA_034698585.1 Disparrhopalites patrizii
AAAGAGAGAAAAAGAGAGAGAAAGAGAAAAAGATAGAGAAAGAGAGAGGATAAGAGAGAAAGAGAGAGAAAGAGAAAAAGAGAGAGAAAGAGAGAGAGAATACAATCCCCAAGAGAACCCTTTGGACTCTACAGCTGAAGAATTCTTAATTCTTGAGCAATCAAAGAGCAATTTTCTACTCTGGCTCTGTACCACATTTTCTCCTCCCAGAAATTAAAAGTTGCGAATGCCGTGGAAAAACTGCCTTCATTTCTATACATGTTACTACCATTGCTTTTTGAAAGGATTTTTTGAAAAGATTTTTTTTATTAAATATTCATGCACTAGCCCAACCGGCGAGACACTTAGCACTATACTGTCGAGGAAGGTTTCTTATACTGAATAAAAAAATTGGGAAAGGAAGAAGTTGTGTGCAGGACGAGATGCAAATTTAATTTCTATGCTACTCTGGCACTATCACTGTAATAAAGCAGGACCAAAATGTTGCTAATTTCCTCCGACGTTACCCCGCTAATTTCCTCTTTTTTTGGATAAGAATGCTAAATTGCATTCGCGGGACTGTGCAAAATGAGTATTAAATGCAGACAATAAGATACTGTGCATGTGATGTCCCTTTTTCTACTATAGAAAAATTCCTTAATAGTACGTATGTATATACATATAATGATAAATATCTGGCCAGTACATACTTATGCAATTCCTACAATCGGTTTTATTTATAACGGTCCTTCCTACATAACGGTCTTTTATCTACAGCAGTGTTCACGAATCCCCCGAAAGGTTTACATGGGTGAAATTGTTCGCATTTGAGGCTATTTTATACCGGGGTTTATACCGGCTGTTTGAAAGCGGTTTTTATGTATATAACGGATATTTTATAACGGATTTTCTGCATGGCGGTTGGTTTGAAGCGGCTTTAACTTTCTACGCTATAGCGGGGGTTTCTCTATATGGTGGCTATTTCAAAGCGGTCTTTACACTATAGACTGGAGTCTATATACATATAACAACTTCGAAGAGAAGGGCGAAAAATATTGTTACGAAGGAAAGTTGCTACATATATAGCACATAAAATATGTAGCTTATATGTACGAAGGGCGGAAAAAATAATGTTGTTACATAGAAAAGTTGTTATAAAGAGACTTGTTATACAGAAACTCCACCGTAAGATGATTTTATGTCTGTTTTTTGTATAGTGTCGCTTTTTCCATGCATACTGTGAATTCCTTTATAGTATGCATAGTACATAATCTTAATTATTCTGTGTGTACATATGTACATACATACATTCCATCCATTCATATGTATTGCACATACGTATTAATTTCAGCAGTATACGTAGGTATAGGTACGACGTTTGAATGAGAAACAATGCCTTCCATTTTCTGGGAATTTGAAAGGGGCCGCGTGCCCATAGAGGAAGGAATTAAAATGGGAAGTGCACGGCCTCATTAGGCTCAAATGGGCCTTGGGACTATCTCCATCGAATACTTTTTATGGGCGGAAAGCGCTGAGAAGTCAATCGTCAATAAAGGAATTTGCACGAACAAAAGATCCGGGGAGGATTGGATGATTCAAAACCCACGGCGAATGTATGTAAAACATAGAAAGCGAGGAAAAGAGAATCCTTTCCCCACATTTGTCTCTTTCACCCTTTCCCGCTTCTCTTTGTGTGCTCCAACATACAAAAAAACGGATTGAAGATGTATCGGAATCGGAAGGTTCCTGCATGTTCCGTGTTTTTTTCGGGGGTTGTCCTTCAAATAAAAATCCTGTTTTCGGTCTCGTCTTTCACTTTGCTTTCCCTTTCATTGCATAACATACACACGGTGGGGAGTGGGAGAAAGTAATTTTCTGTCAGGTTTTTGGATTCCCTCCCGCTTTACCTCCTGTCTTTCTCAACTCTTCCCGAGTTTTTTTCTTGGTGAATAACACCCCCGTGTCGTTCAATGGAAGTGCATATTCCTGACTACATATTAGGTATCCCTTTGGAAAGAGTAGAGAGGAAACAGAGAGCAAGGAGTAGTGACAAAGGGGATCGTAAGAGAGAGACGGAAAGGATGAAGAAAAGCAACAAAGCGAGCAAAGAGAAAAAGTGAGAGTATAGAAAAGAAAAGAAAGCAAACCAAGCAGGTAGGTGTGGGGAAAATGAGAGAAAGAATAGCGATAAAAATAGTAGATAGAGACGGAAAGAGAGAAAGGAAGAAACATAGAGACGGACAGCTAGAAAGGAGGAAGAAAGGGAGTAAAAGGGGAATCAAAACGAGAGACAGGAGATGAAGAAAGGGAGGGAACGAGAGATACAGGACAGGAAGAGAGAGAAAAGCGAGAGAATGCGAGAAAGAGAAAGAGAAAGACGAAAGAGAAGGAAAAACTACAGAGAGAAAGAGAAACGTCGAGAGAGAAAGAGTGAGAAAAATGATGCAAAAATAGAGAGAGGTGGATACAGAATGAGAAAAGCGAAAAACTAAGAAATACAAAGAAAGCGAGTGCTGAAAGAGAAAAAAGAGAGTGAGAAAAAATAGAAAAAGGGATGGATAGGGAGGAAAAGATATAAACAGCGAGAAAGACAAAAGAGTCAAAGCATATAGGAAAGGAGAGAGCATGAGAGACCGAATAAAGGGAGAGAAGGATAGAGAGAAAAGAGGAGAGAGAAAGAAGAGGAAACAAAAATCAAGGTAGAGCAAAGGGAGAGAGTCAGAAGAGAATTAAGAGCAAACGAGAGAGGAAGAAGAGGAAAATAGAGGAAGAAAACAAAGAGAAAAGGAAAATAAAAGAAGTGAAATAAGAGCAAAAGAGAGGGAGAAAGAAGACCGAAAGAGAGAGAGAGAAGAGCAAACGAGAGAGAACTTAGAACAAAATTGAGAGAAAGAAGACCAAAATTAGGAGAAAGGAGACTGAAATAGAGAGCAAGAAGACAGATTTAGAGAGCAAGAAGACCGAAATAGGGAGAAAAAAGACCGCCATAAGGAGCAAGGCCGAAATGGAGAGAAAGAATACTGAATTAGAGAGACGAGGAAACAAGAGAGTAAAGGAGTAACAGGGAGAAAAAGGAAAAACAGACAGAAAAATGAACAAAAACGAAAAGTGCGGAACAGAAAGAGACAAAAAGGTAACAGAAAGAAGAAAGATAGAAACAAATGCAGAGACATGATGAGAACGGAAGAATAGAAAATACAGACATGATAAGAGAGAAGGAAGAGAGAGAAATTGAAAGCTGGGAAAATAAGAAAGAACATGATAGAACGAGAGAAAAAGAGAGAGATATGGGATAGACAGAGAGAGCGAGAGAGAGAGAGAAAGAGAAAGAGATTGAAGGAGAAAAACCGTCTGTCTACTTGTCGGCAGCTTTTTTTCTCGTTCCCTTTACATCTTCTTATGTCTTTCTCTCTCTCCTGAAACTTTTAAGCTCATGAGCTTTTCCTCCGTCCATTTTTTCCTTACTCTATCTATATGTGTATACATATAAATACGCATTAGCCTTGGTCCTATTTGATGGATAAGAAGCTTGGTTGTAGGCATTTAGTTAGTGGTAGTAGGAAAGAGCGTAAGAGTTAAGCCTAATGCATGTTTCCTATTAGAAGACAGATTTCCATTCATCCTTTCCATGTCGGCTGTACCGTTTCTTCCAACCTTCTTATTTCTTCCTCTTATTAAATTGCATCTTCCCCGCTCCTCAAAGAAGCTTTCTCCACTTTCCTTTTCTTGTGCAATAGTTATGGATGCACCGCACCGTCTGGTTTAGTTTTGTATGTAAAGCTCATGTTTTATGCTCGGATATATGAGAGCTTATGAATTTTATCTCAGTTGTATATGGCGTCTTTGTGTAATTTCATCACAAGGCTACAAAGATTATTTGGGAGAAAAGCAGTGAATATAAAGGGCAGAAAAAGAGAAGGGGGGAGAAATGAGGAAGAAAAAAAGATTAGACTGTTTACTTGTATGTACAAAATGGATGAATAAATTGAATAAGGAGAGAGAAAGTTTATGAAAAAGCAAAAGAAGATTCCTGGTGAAAGCAATCAACACGAGAGCAAGGAAAACAGAAAAATCACAAAATATAAATTCGAAAAACGAGAAAACAAAATAAGCAAGAAAAATAGAGACGGCAAAAAAAATTGAAAAATACGGAGAAGCAGACAACAAAAGGAAAATAAACAGCGAGAGAGAGAGAGCAAAATTAATGAAAGCTTGACAGGCACAAAAAGCCAGAAAGAGCAAATGCAGAGAATACTACAAAATGGGGAAATCAGGAGAAACAGCAAATGCACGAAAAACAAAACACGGAACTGAACAGAGAAAGCAAGAACATACAACAAGCAACAAAAGCAAAGCACAATGAAAGCACACAATAAAAACATGGAGAAAGCAAGAAAAATAAGGAAAGCAAAAGACGATGAAGGACAGACGATGCAAAAATGGTGAAAACGAAAAAAATAAAACATAGAGAAAGTGAGACAATAAAAAAATGGAGAAAGTAGGAAAATAAGGAAATGAAGAAAGCTCAAATTGAAAAATGAAGAAAGCTCAAACTGAAAAATGAAGACAGCTCAAATTGAAAAATAGAGCAAGCTTAAACATAAAACATATAAAAATATAAAAATGGAGAAACGATGAAAATCAAGAAATGGCGAAAGTCAGTAAATAGAGAAGTGGAGAAAGTAAAAAAACGGGATATTTAGAAAGCAAGAAAACAGGTCAATTTAGGGGAAAGCAAAAAATAGGGATATGGAGAAAGCAAGAAAATAAAAAATGGAAAAACAGAGAAAGTATAAAAATATGAAAATGGAGAAAGTAAGAAATTAAAAAATGGAGAAAGTAAGAAAATACAAAATGGAGAAAGTAAGAAAATAAAAAATGGAGAAAGTAAGAAAATACAAAATGGAGAAAGTAATAAAATAAAAAATGGAGAAAGTAATAAAATAAAACCCAGAGAAAGTAATAAAATAAAAAATGGAGACATAATGAAAATAAAAACGGGAGAAAGTATAAAAATAAAAAATGGAGAAAGTAAGAAAATAAAAACATAGAGAAAGTACGAAAATTAAAAAAACGGAGAAAGTATGAAAATAGAGAAATGGAGAAAGTACGAAAATAGGGAAATGGCAAAGGCAAGAACATACGACAATGGAAAAAGCAAGAGAAACCATGCAAGAAATAAGGTATAGGGAAAACAATAAAATCAGTAAAATCAAGAGGAATAGGCAACTAGGGACAGCAAAAAAAGCAGCACACGAAGGTAATAGCAAAACAAAGTAAGAAAACAGAACAGATAAAGAAAGAGATAGCAAGTATAAAAAAAGAAAGCAAGGAACGCGAGTGGTGGCAAAAAAATGGCAGCAGAAAGCTTTTATGCCCAAGAGTCTTTTGTATGATCCTCATGCCTTGTTGAATCTGATTGGGAGCAAGCCGTGGGATTTTTGTGTACAAATATTAGGATTTACTTCTTCCATCTAAACTCCTTCCCACCCGTAAATTCATACATTCTTTATGTAGAATGTGTTAAATCCCAGGCATTTGTCTATGTATACGTCTTGAATATCCCTTGCCATGATTTTCAGTAGTCTGATCCTTTTTAAGTCTGATCCTTTTTTGCAAACTTACAAACACGAGGCCTTTTTGTATCCTTTTTTTGCCAAACATTTATTTCCAGACTTTGCTTCTGGACAGATCCTTTATAAGGACAAGAATAACTGGATTTGTACATGACACGTCTCAGACAATTCCTGGAGATACTCAGCACTATACCATCGAGGAAAAAATCCGGATTTCATGGACATGTCAAAAATGACATCAGAAAATCTGACGGAAAAACTTGCTGCTACAGTAATTTCTTCCAAGCCGCGAGGGGAGCGTCGAACCGTCGAAGAATATTTATGAAGGAAGAATTTTTTTGGTTCGTTTAAAAGGCATTTTGGACATCAAAAAAGAATTTTTCCATATGAGAAGCATTTCATCCATAAAGAATTTCTCAAGGACAGAAAAAAAAATTGTTAAAACACCAAGCACACACTTTTTGTTTAAACTGCAGACCCGAGGAGCCTGATTAATACAATAACATTAGGCCTGCCGGTTTTTTTCCTGTCCCGTGCCTTGCTTCAAAATTTTTTTTCGGGAGTTCCAAACGATGGCCACGCGTACGGAAAACGGCATGCGTTTCGTCATGTTTTTCCTCTCATATTAGAAAAATGCTTTTAGGACCTTGTGGTACCTTTTGGGAGGAAATTGTTTAGAGGTTTTTCTCTCCCAAAGTATTCCATTTTACTTACTTTTCCCCCTTTTTTTTCTTATGCGGCGGTGGATGGGAAATATTTTGGGAAATAATAACTCCAGGGACTATCTTGGAAGAGAGAGAGAGAGAGAGAGAGCAAAAAGGAGGAAGAGAAGAAGAAGAAAGTTATTTTGGGAGAATTATTTTTGATTTAAAGCTCCTCCTCGGTGGATGCACATGAGGGAGGATGAGAGAGAGGACGAGATGCATGCTTGAAGGCAGTACAAATGGAAGCTGCATACCAAATAAGAGGGAAGAACACATGTTTAGAATACCCAAAGTACAAGAAAAAACTAATACTGGAGATTAAAGCGGGAGGGAGAGAGAGATTTCTTATATGTATCTCCCCGCCCCTCCAAAGGAGGTGCAGGAGGATGGAGGGAAAGCGGAAAATTTAAAAGGTTTTTCACTCTTTTCACTCATATGTAAGCTTGTTTCATGCTTTACGCTTCGCCTTCTCTGCTCCCTCTTTTAAAAATTCAATATTTAATCCTCCATTTCATCCTCCGCTCTTTCTCTGCTTCCTTCTTTGGACCCAACTTCCCTTTCTCTATACGCTTACCACTATGGACGATCATATGTTTACATTCAGCGTTAAACCATATTTTTTCTCTATTTATTTTCACGTTTTACTTTTCCTACGTTACTCCCTTCTTTTTACACTTTATATAGTCGTATTTTTTTCTGTCTCTTTATTCCGTTTCTATTTTCCTTGTACAGGCAATACTTTATAACGTTTCTCCTTAAATCGGCATATGTATTTTCAACTTTTTCGTTTTCTTCAACTTTCAATCAGTTTTTCATTTACTTCTTATGTTTATTATAGCTATTTCACTTTTTTCGTCTCTTTATTCCTTTTTTCACTTGCTCCTTTTCTTTATTTCTTTTTTCACTTGCTCATTCTCTTTATTCCTTTTTCACTTTCTCCTTCTTTTTATTTCTTTTTCATTTTTTTTACTGTCTCCTTCTCTTTACATCCTTTTCATTTTTTAACTTTCTCCTTCCCTTTATTCTGTTTTCAATTTTTTCGCTGTCTCCTTTTTAATACATATTCCGTTTTAATTTTTTTCACTTTCTCTTTTTCAATACATATTATTTTTTCATTTGTTTGGCTTTCTCCTTCTCTTTATTGTTTTCCACTTTCTTTTTACTTTCTTTTTCACCTTAATTCTATTTTGTGTTCTTCTGCTTAAATGTACTATATCAACTTCCATTTCGAATTTATTTCTTTGTGAATTTCTACTTCTCTTTGTTCGTTTTCCACTTTTGTTTTTGACTTTTTGGTTTGCATTATTTCATTTTCGTGTTCTCCTTGTCTTTATTTCTTTTTAACTTTCTCTTTCAGCTTATTCCATTTCAACGTTTGCCTTGAACTTATTTATTTGTCGCTGTTTCTCCAACTTTATTCTGTTTAAATTTCTCTTGTCCTGTTTTCACTTTTTTGTGTTCAGTTGTCACTTTGTCTTGTTCTGTTTTATCTCTCCCTTTATTCTGTTTACATTTCTCTTGTTCGTTTTTCAATTTTTGGTGTTCTGTTGTCACTTTCTCTTGTTCTTTGTTCAATTTTTTGTGTTCTGTTGTCATTTTCTCTTGTTCTGTTTTCACTTTTTCGTGTTCAGGTGTCATTTTCTCTTCTTGTTTTTTCACTTCGTATTTATTCTTTTTTCACTTTCTCACTCTCCTTATTCTTTTTTTTTTAATTTTTACTTCTCTTTATCCTTTTTTCACTTTCACCTTAAGCTTCTCCCTTTTTTCTCCCTTTATTTTTCTTGTTTCTCTCGTATTTTAGTTTCCTTATTAATCGCAATATTTCATTGCTTTTGATCCTTTTCTTCCTTTTTTATTTCTCTGTCGCTCTCTTTCTTTATTATTTTCCAGCTCTCTTTGTCTTATTTTTTCTTGTCTCACTAGCTTCTTCCGTCTATTTCCATCCCTGAGTCTCTCTTTAGTTTATTTTCCCTTTGCTCTCTTCGTTTATTAGTATTTTCTCTCATCTCTGCCTTTATTAATGTTTCCTAGCCTATAGCTCTCTTATCGGGATTTGTATTTTTGCCTTCTCCCTGTAGTTATTTCTTTCTCTCTTTTTATCTTTATTTCTTCATCCATTTGATATCTATGTTTACATTTTCCATTTTTCTTCCTGATTTTCCATTTTTCTTCTTATTGTGTACTTTTTTCATCCTGTGGATTATTTTGCCTGTCGGTATCTCTCTTCCTCTGATTTTGATTAATCTCGCTCTCCCTTTATTTGTATTTGTTTTACGTTTCCTATTATCTCTCTGTCTATACGTTTCTGCCTTGCAATTGTGGTTACATTTTCCAAAGGTTGCCTCAATTGTCGGCTAATCCTTTCCCTTCTCATCTCTTCTTACTTTCCACTCCAGCATAATAATCTCCAATGGCTTCCTTCCTCATTCTCACTCCATTGTCCCATGGATTTCCTCCCTCCGGAATGCACCTGCCATTTTCCATGCATTTGTCTCGTTCACCGAAAAATTCTCCCTTTAAAAGACTTTTTACATAAAGACCTGTGTATAAAGTTGGCTTAAGAAAAGATTTCCATGACATTTTGAACAGCTTGTCCCAACTTAGCCCATAAGTACATGCTTCATCATCTTTCTCCTCCTCCTCCAGGAAATCTGAAGGGAGGAAAAGATCGATCCACAACAACGTTGGAAACTTTGTCCTTCCGCATTTTTTTATGCACAGAAAAAAAAATACTTCCCGAAACAAAATGTCCGGGAAATATTGAGGAGAAGAACGTACAGGGAAAGGATGGAACCTTGAACATTTTTTTGGGGTATAAAAAACCCCGGTAAAAAACTACTCAAGTCACCAATTCCCCTCACGTTATCATCCGATTGCAGGTTTACTCTCACCACCTCCTCCAGGTTTTTTTGGGGCCTTTCAACGTAACTATATAAAAGGGAAGTTACTTTTTTTTTCGTTGGAGGCCTTCCCGAAAAAAAAGGAAGTAAATGGACAGGAATTCTGCTGGAAATGGAGAAATTGAGACTGACTTGAAAGGGAATACGGAGGAGGTGGAGAAAAAAATAAAGTTACTACTATTTCATTCCCTTTTTCTACTTTTACACTTTAGTTCCTATTCTCCTCTGGTTCTCCCTTTCATTCTTGGGCTTTCTCTTTTTTCTTCTCGGGCTTTCTCTTTATTCTTCTCGGGCTTTCTCTTTATTCTTCTCGGGCTTTCTCTTTATTCTTCTCAGGCTTTCTCTTCATTCTTCTCTGGATGTTTCTTTTCTCTCTCTATTTCTTGTTGATTCTCCAAAAAAAAAGAACCAACGCCCACACGCCCTTTTTGCGACTATTTGTGTTGACTTGATTTACAAAGTGCTATATACTCCTGACTGGTCTTCTCATTGGTTTGAAGGTAAATAGAAAAAAATACGCCGGCTTTTTTGTGCTTATTTTTGTGTTTACCGTCGTACAAATTGGATGAATGGTGCGAGTGGCTGTGTGTTATGTGTGTTGCTTTCAATACAAAAATCTCTCCGGTTTCCCTCTATGCTTTTATAATGGCGTTACATATTAACGTGTCCGTAATTTCAGTTTCTTTCCTTCCGTGCCACTGAAATTGAGCCAATCGCAGTGCACTGAACTTCCTAAAAATGATCATTTGTCTATAACGAATTCTTTCTACAGTGGAATATCTACAATAACACTGAAGGGAAGGGCAAAAAATATTAATTGGGACTACTATTGAGAATATTATTGCTGGGGTTGTTATGTTTACCTTGCATGTACGAAGCGCGGAAAAAATACTACCTAGATATGTATGTATTGTTATAAATAAATGTTATAAAAACTTGTTATGGAAAGGTCCACTGTAAAGATTTTTCAAAAAACAGGTTCATTTAACTGTTATAGCGAAAAAATTGACTCTCGCTATAACAGCTCTCCCTGAGAATTCCTATTTAAAAATGTGAATATATAGTGCCTATTCTAAAAAGTGATTTTAATATTCGTGTCAACTTGTCCCAAAATTGTGCTTACATATTATTTTCTATATAAAGTCGACTTTCACTATAACTGCATTCTTTATAAAAGCAGTCTAACTATAACAGCAACCTGGGATTCTTCGAGAGTTTTATTACCATGTAAACAACTCCCTCTATAACAGCACGTGGTACAAGAACATTTTGCCTATAACTCCCAGTGTTTTTCCCCAAGGTCACAATTTTCTGACTATAATAACAGTATTTTCTTTCTATAGCAGCATTCAAGCCAAAATTAAATACGATTGACTTTCTATAACGGGCTTTTATAACGGTTTTCGCTCTGTAAAGGTGGTAGAAAGTGCTCCCCTCAAAAACGTCCTCCAATTGTTAGCATTGAAATGTCTGTTCTCTGAAACGGATTTTCGTTATAACGGGAGAAATTTTGCCGATTTAAGGGAAACCCTTACAGAGTAAGTCAACTGAACCCCATGAACATCAACGTTTTCTCTATAACAGCACTGGCACTATTGTATGTAATAGCACGATTTTTTTTCTTAAAATACCCTGAACTTTCAACTTTTTAGCAAAATTGATTAAATTATCAGAATTATATCTGAAATTAGCCTAGATTTATTTCTGTTATTACAGACGACTTCCCCTACAGCGACTCCCTTTACATGAGCAAATTTTCCGTGTTATAACGAAAAACCGGTATGGAGAACAGTACTTTTGATGTCAATAATCGGAGAAAGGGTTTGAGGACATCTTCTGCCACCTTTATAGAGAGAAACTCGCTATGTATAAGGAAGCCCGTTATAGAGAGAGTCAACTGTATTTTGTATATACCCCTTATACCACAACATCCCGCTATAACAACACATGTTATATACAATAAAGGTGCTATTATCTATCTTACAGTGATTTATACTAGATACGAAATCTCTCTATAACAAGTCTCTTTATAGCAACATTTCTCTATAACAACATTATTTTTCCCGCCTTTCGTACATGTACGGTACATATTTAGTGTTTTATATAACAACATTTCTCAGTAACAATATTTTATCTTCAATGTTGTTATGGATATATTCCACTGTTTTGCATGATTCTCTATATAACAGCTTCTTTTGGCCTTCCCCTGAGATCTGTTATAGACAAGAAAGATGAAACAATAACGCTTTAGTAACTCCACAATTCCAACTGATACATCTAGAAGGATTTTATGCAGGGAAATATTCCATTTCCATTCTTGGAAGAAACCCGCTGCGGCCAGCATTTTTTCCCTGTTTGTTTCCCCCCTGCCAAAATCCATGTAAAGCAAACACATTTGGTAAATGTTAAAAGGCAAGTGCTTTTGGCCTGGACAAAAATTGTCCAAGGGATTTCCTCTTCTTTTGTTCCAGGCCATCCTCCTCCTCCTCCTGCATATAATAAAAGTCCATTGCTCTTCCAGTCCTCCTCCTCCCGTCCAAGCCCATGTACTTTCTCTTCTTTTCCATTCATTCTTTTTTTGATTTGGTTCCAGTTTTTTTTCTCTCTCTCTGTCTCTCTCTGTCTTTCTCTCTCATTGCTGTGCCCCACATCCAACCCCAGAAGTATTCTTTGGCCGTAAAAAAAAAAGAAAAGCAGTAAAGGAGTAGAAGATGAGAGGGAAGGAGTATGGAATTGATGCAGATTTTTTTTGCCTTGTCCCTTTTCACCCCAAAAAATCCGGGCTCTTCCCCCTCCAAAGTTACTTATAGAGAGTCATACGGACAAAAAGTCAGGGAAATTGTAAGTAGACTTGACTTTCCTTTTAAATCTTCCTCTTTCTTTTTTTTTCTCTCTCACACACAAGTTGTTCCCATACTTTCCCATTTTTTTGCCCTTGTGCCTTTTTTTATCTAAGGCCTGGAACCTATAGAGGAATGTGTAAGAAGAGAAACCGTGTCCATTAGACGTCACATGTGGCCAAAATTTTTTTTTTTCCAGAGAAAGTCTCTCTTCTATCCAGAATGGAAGAGAGGAAAAAAGTGTGTGAGTGACTTGAGTTAGAGTGTGGATGTATGTGTGTGTTTTACTGCCGTTTTATATTAGTCGGTGTTAAGTGAGTGCAAGGACGTGTGTTTATATACATATATAGAAGCTTTTAACTGGAGAAAGTCCTACATGTATATGCCTCATATGTATACATATATACGTATATATATGTATGTACAAAGGGAAATGCTGGAGGGTAGAAACAAAAAATTCGGCGCTGTTTGCATATTTTTGGCGGATAATACGGCTTTTCCTTCTATTGTACGTTTTTGAAACTACATCTAAGTCCAGTATGCATAGTGGGCATAAATACAAAGTGGTTTAAGTTCAAATTCCTCCAAGATGGCTTTTCGTAAAATCATTGCTGACGGAAAAGCCTGAAGATAATATAATTGATTACAAAACCTAAAAAAAAGAAATTGGAAAATGAAGCCTGTAAAAAGGATTGTGAAAATTTATTTTCTCCATTAGAAAATCACAAAGATTAGTGCATTACAAAAAAAATCCGTTTCTTTTCACCTGAATTGGGCATAATGGACTTGAGCCACTTTGTTTCAGTGCCATTCAAGCTCTTCATATGCATTTCCATTTACGTTTTGCATGTGCGTTTACATTGTTGATTAACAGATTTGTATAGGCATAGCAATGTGTAAGCACTGGTAATGCGTATGTAGACATGAATGGCATATAGATTCAAACTGGAGTAAGTTCATATTTCTCCGAGATTTACCTTTTATAAACCAATATATATTGGAAGCAAGAATATGGGGATTGGGGAGATTTTGTAATTTTGTTCTGGTCAAAGTTCTTTACAATAACCTCATTTTAAGTAGAAACTGAATCAGATCAAAAACGGAATAAGTCAATGGGTAGTCACAAATGGCCAGTAAAAAAAAGGAATGTGTAGTATTTCCATACATTTGCTGCTAAATGTAACATACGGTGGAGTCTCTTTACAACAACTTTTCTGTATAACAACATTATTTTTCCAACCCTGCGTACATGTAAAGTAAATACATATTTTAGGTTCTACATACATATGTGTATAACAACTTTTCCCTGTAACAATATTTTTCGCCCTTCCCGTCAGAGTTGTTATATAGAGACTCCACTAAGAAGGATATTTTGTAAAAAAAAAAATATTGAAATCTAAGAAAATTTGAAAGCTTTGCTCAGCCAACACATATTTTGTGCTTTGTCCAAAATTGCGATTTCTCTCTCATGGACCTATTCTGGTTTGCTTCTGTTAGGTGTGCATTTCCGAGTGTGAAGGCAAAGGTTATAAAACCACTTTCTCCGGCTACTGACACTGTCACAAGAAATAGGGGAATTTTTTTTGTTCTCCATCTCGTTTTGTTCTTTCCTATTTATTTTTTTCGTACTTTCACCAACTCATTTTTCCTCGCCTTTCACCACGAGTTAAAAGGATTCAGCGACCGGGGAAGTTAAAGTGGAGGTGAGGGACATGTTTTAGAAGCACGGTGTCTTACCAATTGACAAAAAAAACTCCTTCCCGGATTTTCTCCGTCAGTACCAATCACCCACATTTCCCGGTGAAAGGGAAGAGAAAGGCTTGAGACGCTTTTATAAAATGGAGCAATGGAATTCCCTTTTTATTCCATTATTTTCAGTGTCATAATTTTGGATGATTTTCCCACAAAACTACATCGAATAGCAGAGCTGCAGAGCCAAGGAATGAGGCGGCAGAAATAATTTTGAATATTTTTCTGGTACATTTTCAAATTTTTGCCCCAGGAAAATTTTCAAATGTCCAGGGCATGGAAGGAAATGGAGAAAGCCCAGGCTCTTTTAAAGGGAAAATTGTGTCAAATTCCGTTGATGGACTTTAGTAGTAATATTTATATGATGTGGTGAGTCGTGATTCTTGGATATCCGCCTGTGTGTGCCATCTCGTGAGTGCCGAATCAATTTGTTTAGGCCAGTATGAGCAGAGGGGGGAGGCAGGTGTCAAAGCTATCGTTATGTCTTGTATGTGCATTTATTAATCATAACTATAATTTAAATAATTATGGCGCTTTGTGTGAATCTTAATTCTGACAAATTGTTATTACCAATGAACAGGTAATAGTATTAAAGGCGTAATTCGGAAAGAAATGTGTACGTCGTTGTTCCACATGTGTGTGCATGTGTACGTCGTTGTTCCACATGTGTGTGCATGTGTACGTCGTTATTCCATGTGTGTGCATGTGTACGTCGTTATTCCATGTGTGTGTGTATCTGTACGTCGTTATTCCATGTGTGTGCATGTGTACGTCGTTATTCCATGTGTGTGCATGTGTACGTCGTTATTCCATGTGGGTATGTGTATGTCGTTATGTCTTATACGCGAATTTATTCTTCGTAACTACGATTTAAAAATTATGAAGGAAAGAATATTAAAGGTATTAAAGGTAATATCCAAAATAATAAAACATAATGGAGAGCCATCGCCGTGAGGGTTTTCTCCTGCAATCTATTTCTCTCTGATCCAATGCATC
>JAQGBT010005236.1:0-14741 GCA_034698585.1 Disparrhopalites patrizii
CTTTCTTGAACTTATTATTTCTACAACTTTCTCTTTCTTGAACTTATTATTTCTACAACTTTCTCTTTCTTGAACTTATTATTTCTACAACTTTCTCTTTCTTGAACTTTTTCCTTCTCTCTCTTGAACTTTCTCCTTCTCTCTCTTAAACTTTCTCTTTCACTCTCTTGAACTTTCTCCTTCTCTCACTTGAACTTTCTCTTTCTATTTCTTGACCTTTCTTTCTCTCTACTGAACTTTCTCTTTTTCTCTCTAATACTTCACTTTTCTCTGTACATACACCATTATATTTCTCTACTTGATATGCCTTTCTCGCTTTTATCAGTACTTCTTTCTCTCGCTCTCTCTTTATTCCCTCCACGTCTTTCCCTTTTACTCTGACAAGTTTTCCTTACTTTTATGTTCCCAATTTCTCTCATGCTTTGGCACTATCTCGCGCCTTTTTTACCCAAATTTGTTACTGATTTCCGTGATTTTTATTTCATTTGCACTTTCACTGCCTTCAAGAAATAACTAATTTATTGCTCAATGTTTTATGTTTTATCATGGTTTTACAAAAAGTGCCTACTGCCTACCTCAATACGTCTAAAAAATCCACTTTGATTTGTGCAACCCATTTCATGACTCTTACGGTTTTTACGCATTCATCTTCTAACTGTAATGTTGTCCAAAGATTTCGGGGATATTTTAGTACCCTTTTTATCTTCTATAAGCAAACTAGGTTTCAAATTCAAAACACTTGCCGACATTTGCGTCCATAAACAAGGTCTGAGATTCCCATTTTCTAGCGTACAAATTCAATGGAATATTTCACACCCATTTTTCTGCGTATGTATATTGCTGAGGCACATGTATAAATATGTATCTATGCATATATATGTATGCAGTTACGTATTTTAAAATCAAGCAATTTCCCCATACGAACATGCCTTTCGGTGGGAAAAAAATACCCGGTACCTACTTTGTCTATACAATTTGTAAGGGCAGAGTGCTTCAGAATGGCTTTGGAAAAGCAAATGGACAGGTGTCCATATGCACGTGACTTGTGCCATCCCCCTTTGAAAAAATGTAGCAAAAGAGAAGGGAAAGAAAAAGATGAATGTAGAACGAGGAAATAAATGAGATGCGTCTGGACTTGTTTTTCTTTTCAGAGATTTGGAGAACAATAAAATCAGTCGGATCGTGCCAAAATGGGTGGAGAAGCTGAAAGTGGAACATTTGTAAGTGCTTCTTTTTTTATTCTATTTTCTTTTCCCCATCAGTATACACACGGTGATTCTGTGAAGGAACAAAACGTGAACAAACGTATGGGAGGATGGCCAGATACTTTTGATTCCCCCCAGTCAATTCTCTCGTCGTTTGTTCCAACTTTGATAGAGAAAGACTTAGACAGGGGTTGACTTTGGTAAATGTATTTACCTTCCCCTTTTTATCTGGAATCCACTCTCACTTTCCTAGAGACAACAAATAGTTTGAACGTAAATATTGATGCTGTTCACACACCTCTTGTATGTACGATCAAGATCTTCCCATGCCGACGGAAAATGCTTTTAACTGAGCAAAGTGAGTCCAAGGCCCAAGCCACTCATATTTGCTGGAAGCAAAGGGAATACTAAAACTCTTTGAATTTATGTCAGGATAGAAAGAGAGACAAAAAGAAACGTTTCGAATTACACATAAAAGGAAGATGTAGGACGGACAATGGTATGGAAATATTTTTGGGAATTCGAAATATTATTCAATTATATTGCCACCTAAACATATTGAAGAATCTTCTGCAATAAAACAAGGCGGAATGGAATTAATCCAACAAAAAAGATATAACGTTATTTATTTATCCAATGGGTAAAATTTCGAAAGCATAATTTGTTACAATGAACTTCACCGTCTTCCTATTACAGTCGACTCTCTTTATAACAGATCCTACATTTAACCGTTATAGAGAGAGTCTACATCTCTTTACCGACTCTTCTCTATTGTTTACTCAATTATTACAAACGTCTGGAAAATAAAGACTTCGATAGTACTTCTAATTAAAGTTATAGACACTTTCCAACTAAATTTATTTTAATAGGTGTACCCTCCTTCCTTTTATAATTGCTCTACTAATTAGACATTGCATTAGATTTGATTTAAACATTGTATAGATAAATATCTTGAATTTAGAAAGAGAAATGGCTATAAAAAGTGCAAACAGGAAAGGTCAACGTGTAGATAATAAGATGTCAGACAATGTCAGATAATATCAAATTTTATCAGATATATACTAATATGAGTTTATATTATAGTATAAAAAGGGAGGAGACAAATAAAAAGAGAAAATGGAAAGGTGAAAGTCAAACAAAAAGAGAGAGGTGGAAGAAATGTAAGGGAAAAGTGAGACAATAATAAAGGAAAAATTGGCAGAAAAGCAAGTGGAAGAATTAAAAGAGAAATTCGCAGAGAAAGTGAGACAATATGAAAGCAGAAATTAGACGCAAAATTGTCAGCCCAAAAGAGAGAAGTGGAAGCAATGCCAAGAGAAAGCAAGAGAAGGGAAGTTAGACAGGTGAAAGTTAGTTGCTGGAGGGGTAAAAAGCCGTAAGGAAAAATAAAGGATACGTAAGAGAAATGTTTTTGGGTGAAAAATTATTTACAAAAAACGTTAACATAAAGAGAAAGTTGTCAGTAGAAAAGCAACCAAAAATGGGTACTTAAAAACGCATACAAATTTTAGTATATGTTCAATACAATTTCCCCGGCAACACTGTGCACGTAACGTAATACTAGTAAAATATACGTACATATGCGTATACTTGTTTAAACAACCACTTTATACTATTGAGAGATTGTAGAAGAAGACGTAAGAGAATTCTGTTGAAAAAGTTTATAACTCCAATTGAGGTTTTATAGCGGTTGCACGCACCCGTGCCTGCGACTTTAAAATAAGTTTTGTTTGTCCATATAAAGCTTTTAGAATCCTAACTGTTCAAAAAGGGAGAGACAACTCAAAAATGCAATGGTTGTTCCTTCCCAAAGAATGTTTTTCCTAGACCTTCAACAACTTTTACATTAGAATGATTTGATGTTCCCGTGTATTCAACCGAAAAGCTCTTTTCCTTTAGGAATTTTAAAGCGTGCTCGTCACTTTCTCTTTTTTTAGAAAATTCAGGTCACAGCTATTCCTTTAAATTTCATGGACATGACCTTTTTTATGGGCGTGTATTACATCCAAATATGTACTTATGGGTGCGCACGTGTCCCCATTAAAAGCATTTAATGGTGTGTGGGAGTTGAAAAAAAAGTAATCACCACTCCTGTCCATTACTGATGTCATGCGTTATTGACGGGCACAAGAAAAGCGATTACCCCGCTTTTTCTCGTCAACCAGAAATACACAAGGATAGCAGGAAGTGACAACGAACACAGTCGGAGATATCCAGCAATGCGAAACTATAGAAGCAGAAACAAAATATCTAGACAACAAGAGAGATAGCTGGATACCCAGAGATGGCCAAATAAAAAAATGAAAATGAGAAGTAGAAACAAACAGAAGGAAATAAAGCAAAAATGAGACAATAAGTGCTAAAAAAAGATCAGAGGCAGAAAGGGCAAAATAAGAGAAAATGACGCACGAAAAGAGATAAATAACGGAAAAGGGAGGACAAAGAGATAAATAAGATAAACGGGTGACCCCAAAAACATTAGACAAAATGAGGAATCCAAAGAGAAAAAGAGATGGCTGGACAAATTCAAGACCAAATAAAGGAGAGAGAAAGAGGAAGAGGGAAACAAAGAGAAAGCAAAGACTATGCGAAAAAGAGAAACCATGAGAAAACAGAGCCATGTGAGAAATAGATAAACAAAAATAAACCAGAGACAGCTTAGAAATGAGTGAGACCAAGTGAAATATAGAAGAATAATCTGAAAATAGGAACAAGAAGAAAAATAGGAACTAACAATAAGATGAAACGAAGACATAATGAAAATGAGGAGAAAGTGAGAGATACTGGAAACGAGAACTGGAGAAAGTTGAAGGTGAGGTTTAAAATTGTACACATTTCATTCGGAAAAGGGATATTTAAATTATAAGGATAACAAAGGATGTTAAAAGCTATGGCGAAAGCAATTTTTCCCTTAATTATTTCTGTTAAAATTAACGGCGAGCTTACGTCAAGGTTAATATACTTCACTATTTTCTCAATCTAAATCTTGCATTGGGACGTATTCCCATCCCAAAAATAATTGAATGGGGTATATATTTAACAATTGTAAGCATATTACAAAAATAAATTCCATACAATTGGATATATATGTGCATCTTCTCACACATTTTGTATGGATTTGACGAAGGGGCCAATTAAATATGATTATTCCCTGGTAGACCTTAATTCCTTTTTACTAACTGAAACATATTTGGGCTTCGTCAAAGCCCTAAATCCATCTTTTTTATCTACGGAAACGTGGAACTAATGCTTTGAATAAGTAAATATGCCCGAAACAGCGCAAAAATGAAATAGAACGAGTAAAAGTCAAGAATGAACTACATAAAATGGGATTCAAAAATCCCCTCGAATCGTACAATTTTAAAGAGGGAAATGGAACTCACAGGGACAAATGGATGTAAAAATTTTCTTCACGTTAACCTTGGTGACAATACCGGCAGAATTTCGTGGAATCCCAAAAGAGGAAATTATATCCTTCTATATTGCTTTGGACCTAAACGAGAGTCCGCAGGAAGACATGAAGCTTAGGATGCCTTCAAGAACCACTCACAACATTTCTTATTTAAAGCGGTAATTCCTCCGGAAATTGTCTCCTTACTGTCTCCCTCTCATTCTCTCTACGTTTCCTTTCCTGAAAAAAAAAGCCGGAATCGGAGTACCTAAATTTTTGATTTTTTTTTCTTCCATGCCAACACATTTTCTCTTCCTTCCACGGTCCCATCTTCCGTCCCTTTCCTGGTCATTAAATAATAATAACTATTCCTGGTCATTTCCCCTTGTCTCTGGGCACTTAAAGGGAATGATCTTGGGAGGCAATAATAAAATCTCTCCACGTGCCACGTTGTATGTATAACATTTTTATGTAACTAAATATATAGCATTTATAACAAATTATATATCTATATAGCAATTTGACCCGACTTTCCTTTTCGTCGTAATCACGCAGGCAAACCTCTCAAAGTGGGCCATACCTTTTCATACAGAACAAGGAACATCTTAGAAAATGGATGAATATTTTCCTATATAATTGATACAATCTAGAAATTACTGTAGAGTGATAATTGGATTGGAAATCAAATTTTCCTCTCATTTTTCTCCATTTATTTTCATCTTTTTTATTCTTCCCATTTTTCCTCCGGAATTTTTTCATACCGTCGGCTTATTTGATTTTTTTTAATTTTTTTAGGAGCCTTCCTAATAAAGTGGGAAGGAGATTGCTTTCTTTATAAGGGATATTAGCAGCATCAATGACAAGGAAAATATGGGCTTGGGGAAAAAGGGGAGGTATGGGAAAGCCCGGGTTTTAGGAGGTTTCTCCGGGGAATAGGAATCGACAGTCATTTAATTTGATTGCCAAAGGGAGAGCCATAAGAGAGTTTCCTGTGGAGGAAGAAAAAAAAAGGCTTCCTAAGAGAGACTTTGACTCATCAATTTCTACAGTTTCTGATTACTGAGCAGTTAACTCGTGATTAAAAATTATGGGATAATATCATCAATGCTCTGGGAGAGGCTTGGATGTGAAATGGAGGGAGTCAAAGCGGTTTGAGGTCCTTTTATACATATTTTAGCGAATAGCAGCCCAAATTGAACGTTGATTCTTAAACAGATTTTTGTCCTTTCTTAACAATTATGTCCGAAGGCGCCCACAATTACAGAAATACGTTGAAATTAATATAGACATTTCTCCTGCAAAAAATATAGTTTTTGTCAAATATGGACTTAAGCCGTGTTGACTCTCCACCCTTCGTATTAAAAGGAGTAAGTTAAGGATCTAGTGGTATGTACTCCCTAAAATATATGCATCCAGTTTAGTCTCAACAGCTCTCATCTAATGAAGTGATTCTTTTTCTTTGAGGGGGAAACGAGAAGAGCATAGGAATGTCATTTGAACGAGGAAAAAAGGTAATTTCCTGACAAATTGCCGCCAGAGGCATTACAAACTAATATAATTTACCGAGCATCTTTTTCTATAGTCTCACCGTTAAGTTAATTGGGCCTTTTTAAGGGCCATTGTAACAGGATTTCATTTCTCCCTCTAAGATAGGAATGTAATTATTACCATACTACAGATACGTCTAACAGTCTAATCAGTCCCCAGGTAAGATTTGTGCGTCATATTCTAGAAAGCTTTTTCTAATTTGTACAAAACAATGTACCCCTTCGGGCATCACTTTTACAAGAAACACAATTAAATTTTAAATTTCATTTTTCTTTATCGACCCTTTATGACAAAGCCGCTAACAGGAATATGTGTTTGCAGAAAATTTTATTCTGAATCGAGTTTATAAATTGTGGACAAAAGTCTGAATTCGTACGAGATGGAATACAACAATATAAGTAATAGCCTGCAGCTTCATCATCAAGTAATTTCAGTACTAAACAACATCACAAAAATAGATTTACATTGCGAGAATGGTCGCCAATGGTCTAAATAAATGTGCATTTTGCAAAAATTGCGAAGCAAAAATTAGAAATGCTAGAAAATTAAATTACATTCTATTTTAAATCCTATCAGTATATTTTTAAAAAAAACACGACATGCAGAAAGTTTCTTTAAACCGTGAAGAGTTTACAATATTTGCCAGTAAGGTTGAAGCGTAACTTTTAGATAAACATAAACGAATAAATATTATTCCATTCATTCACTGGCGTTAAAATCTACCACAAACGGACAACAACGAAGCTGTGGGAATAAGCAAAGCATAATTGAATTGGAGTTTCATTCAAAGAAGAATTTTAGCGCCAGAAATATGAAAAAAACCAAGGCGATGGAAAAATGTAGACGTAAGCTCAATAAATTGCACAATACATATGAAAGCACAAGTTTGAATTTCGGCGAGAATGTTTTTAAATGATTAAATATCTATTAACTAAACCAGTAACTGTTAAATTTAGTCAACAAGCTAAACAGACATGTCCATCATTTATAATAGAGAATTTTTGAATCCCTGGATGTAAATTTATTTTTATTATCAAGTTTCTGAGCTTATAACTTCAAAGCCATTATTATTAGTGCAATCAACGACAAAGTTTAGTTTCTCAATTAAATCTCTACCACAGATATGCTTATACAGTTTCGGTGCAGTTTCTTCCTTATTAGGCTTCAATTCATCATTAGTCGCATTTATATCAGGAAATTCAATAATGGCCGGTGGTTGAACTGGCCACATAATTCGTTACAAATATCCTTTGCCTTCGTACTTTTGGATGAAAAATTGGTCGAGAAACATAAAAAAAATAAACCAGAGGAAGTGAATGGAAATGTGACGGTGCAAATATCTTTTTAACCATATTTACTTCATAGGTACTAAATTTGTCCGTCTCCTCCCATTTAATTCTGCCTCCGTCAATTGACCGCCTCTTGATTCCCACATGTCCTCCTCCTCCTCTCATTCCAGCAACTTCCCCCAAAAAAAACCGTGACTGTTCTCTCATTTTTCCGGGACTGGAGAATCCCTTGGTAAATACCATTAATCTCCCCTCCCTCACGAAATCCTATAGCCAGCATCCTCCTGGGTATTGTCTAACAAAAACAAGAGGAATCTGAGGGGGGGGGGAAAGTTGGGTCAAAAGTAAATAAGTAGCACGGGATTGCGTTCCTTCGTCTTCAAACAAAATAAGTCAATGATTACATGTCTGGCGTATTGCAAAAAAATATATATGTACATATGTATGTATTGGGTAAGCGCGAATACCATCAAGCTTTTTCCCCCGCAAAATATTCTTCTGAAATTCGGAACCCTAATTTTCTTAGCTCAAATTTCCCCTTTAAGAAACCGAAGATACCCGGCTTAAATTGCATTCCTCCGTACTCTACATGCAAGGACCAATATTGAGTATTTTGAGACATATTTGAGACAATTAGGTATATAAAAAATAAGAACCTATAAGAAAAGAGATGGCACTAAAATATGTGTTACCCTCAAAGTCACATTCATAAACAAAGAGGGAGGTTTGTTCAAAAAATCTGGACGAGATTGAAAGTCATGGGGGAAAGTAGAAAATAAACTTTATAATATAGAATTACCCTTTATTGACACAACCTACAAAGCGGTACACATTATTCCTCAAAGGGCAAGGACAAGCAGAAAAAGGGAAAAACATGGATTTGTTTTCGCTTGTCTTTCCTCTTATGTATGTATATCCTCTTTGTCACAAATTTCTAGAGTACATATATATTTCTCTCTTCTCCCTGTTATAATTCCCTCTGTTTTTCCTTGTCTCTCTTTCTAAGAAGTACTCATGAGTAAAAATTCCCTTTGAAAATGTTCGCTATTAAGTAATGACAAATAGACACAACTCACGTTTTTACACACACTTTAGTTATCTTTAAACAAACGCTTTTTTCATACATTCCCCGCGAGTGTCTCGTAATTATTGACAGAGTT
The DNA here is from genome assembly GCA_034698585.1 of Disparrhopalites patrizii. Taxonomy (NCBI): domain Eukaryota; kingdom Metazoa; phylum Arthropoda; class Collembola; order Symphypleona; family Sminthuridae; genus Disparrhopalites; species Disparrhopalites patrizii. The sequence continues at coordinate 8,594 of JAQGBT010005236.1, forward strand.
CAAGTTGAAAAGTTAAGGCAAATTGGGAAAAAAATTCTCTCTAGAAGAGTTATATCTACATATACACTTTACATTACAAGATTAATTCATGTGCTACTAAAATATATACAGTCGACTCTCTCTATAACAGTCCCCTGTATAACAGTATACTCTCGTTATAACAGCAGCAAAAAATGCTCCCCTCAAAAACTTTCTCCATTTGTTAACATAGAAATGTCGGTTCTCTATAATAGTTTTTCGCTATAACAAGCGGAATTTGATGCTTTATAGGGTGCTGTTATAGCGAGAGTCGATTTTAATAGATATGTATGCATTGCCAGATACACAAATCCAATCTTAAAGCATCTCCAGTTTCCAGTACATATTTTTAAATGTGTATTATAGTTGTTATATTCTTTATTAAGTATGCATACATATATCTATGAGTAATCTAGCCTTCTTGAGTAGTGGGTTGTTTACGTCAGCTGTAATTTTTTTTATCGAGTCTTGAAAATAGATATGGGCTTCTCTCCTCCCTTCTATCAAAATAATAAAGCCATTTTGATTTTTGCCAGCCGATACATACAGCAGATCTTCGTTGACGTACGAGATGAGACATTTTTGTGGTTTTTGCGGTATACTTTGACAACATTGCTAAAAGGATACTGGATAGGGAAGAGTGACAAATAAAAAGAAAAGGGTGCAACTGGCAAAATGGGAACAAAAGGCACAGGCATAAATGATCTAGAAGGGCGGGACAAATTCAGAAAAATCTGACACCAAAGGGTGTCCTTCCTATTAATATAATGTGGAGAATTCACACATAGAAATTCCCATATAGAAATGGGAAATCCCCCAAACTTCTACACAACCCTTTCCCCCGTACATTAAAAAACTTTAAAACAGGACCTTTAATCCTGGAGAATATGCCCCCTAAAAAAAAATGATGTGTGCCATCCATAAATCAGCAGAATCCGCTGATAAATTAAAAGCGAATCTCCATTTGTCTAAGGCCTCCGGGCCATTGACAGTGACGATGAGATGTGAGTATCCGCAAATCAAAGGGACGGAACAAGATGGTCCGTGTCATGGATTTAGAATCTGTAATTACAGTGTGGTTTTTCCCCTGATTTTGTACAGAACATTGAACTACAACGATCTGGAGTATATCGGACCATCCGCTTTTGAAGGAGCCACCATTGCGAGATTGTGAGTGTTGAATTAATTATAGCAGAATTTTTTTTGTTCTATATATGCTCTTTTTGACCACCATGAAATCAATAGTCTTGTTATAGCTTTTGTTCTTTCCCAGCTTTTTCCGGGTAGTATTTACCCTTGTTCATGCCTATGTTTTTTTGGTCTTTGCTTTCTCTTTTAGTCTCTTGCTTCCCCCCAACAAAAATTACCTTCATTATCCCCTGAGAGTAATTCCGTTATTTTCCACGCTACCACAAAATGTTTTGGTATTTTTGGACTCATCTCCAAACTTCCCGGGGACATGTGGGGATGGGTTGATGTCTGTCATTAGGAAATCACGACAAGAGTTGAGAATCTGTTGACAGAGTTATAGAGACGTAGAAAGGGAGGGTGAAATGTGATCACAATCGATTTTCCTGACATTTGTCCTATATAACATTACAATTTTCCCATCCCAATCAGATATTTTTCCCTTTTGGACATCTGCACACATTGATACGGGTGGCGGAGCACCAAATTAGAAACCCACACGGTGTACTTTATCTCAATATCCGTCAAGCAAACTCCTCTCGTCCTTGCCTGGATCTCCCATATATGTAGGTACTTCCAGAGAGGTTCCGATGGAATCTTAGTGGAAAATAGGAGGATGTTCCTTATTAGTTCAGTCGATTTCCTCCCTCCGTGTTTGCGTGTGAGATGACATTGGAAAGAGGGAAGGAAGGAACTTTTTGTGGGAACAAATGCGATGGTGAAGTGGGAGTGGAATATTAAACCAAAAAAACACATGGAATGGGATCTGATGGTGAGAAACTGGAGCCAAGCAATTTGGAAGGAAGGAATACAGAACCTGGTGAATTTCCGTTGGCGGGCAGGGGAAGGAGACGGATCTGAGGATAGGCGGTGAGACATTAATAGAAAGAAACAAATTCAGAAAATAAGGAGAAAAAATGAAAGGGATTAGATTAAAAATTAAAATCATCAAAACATTGTAGAACGAGCAACTCAGAGAATATCGAGAATCGGGAAGCAAGAAATACAAAGAAAATCGGCAACATTAAAAGACAAAATTCAAGGACAGAACGCAAGCCAGGAAAGTTAGAAAAAATACGGTTGCACAGAGGCAAAGTCAATAGACATAGAAAAGTTAGAAAACGGGACTAACTGCGAAAAAGTCAAAAAGTATAAGCTGAGCAGAAATAAAAACTAAGGGATGCAAATGGTCACCAGGGGAAAACAAAAGGGAAAAACCAAGCAGAAAGTCAAGTAAATTGGGATAAAATAAAATATTAAAAGTAATTTCATATGCATATTCAAGAAACCCTGAAATACTTAGGAAAGGTAGAACAATCAGCAAGTAAAATGCTCAAAAATAAAATCAATTAAAAAACATTCAATTTGTAAATCCGGGAAAGTCAAGAGCCAATTAAAGAAAGTCCATTTAGGAAAGACTGAAAAAACAACAAAACCATTTTTGGAGAATAAATACCCAAATATCTAAGAAAAATCTTTGACAGTCGATGAGTCAGCAATCCGAGGCTCATGTAAGTTCCATCAGAAGTTAGAATAACGCAAAAAAAGCAAGAACAAAAGTACATAATCAATATCAATCAACGTAAAGCTCAGACCAGAGTGTGTTCATGAGACACCCAAAGAAAAAAAAACAAGAGCCCGCAGTGTTTGGAGAAAGTCAAAGTAAATGCCAAAGAAATGGAAAGAATGGCGGATATTTCCAAAGAAGTGTGATTTCACCGAAGACCTCAGCACCTTTCAAAAAATGGGGAAAGAGCGACAACAAAGGAAACATGTTTTCCCTGTACTTTTCAAAGTGTCTTTAAGACCAGTCAGCAAGTTGTTACTGATTCATTTTCCCTTATATGTATACCCCATGCAAGTGGGTGATGGAAAGTAGAGGGTCGTATAAGAATATATAATATAGGCTGGATATGTTTGAAAAGAACAAAAGCATCTGTTACTTGGGGCACATAATGGGGAAATGTTTGGTGGCTCGTTTGCTTTAGTGGTGAACCTCAGTGTATATATGTCTGTACAGTTCTTTTTATTTTGAGATAGGAGAAAAGTGAAAAAGTTTCCCACTCCCTCCAGCCGTGTTGGTCAAAAGAAAATGAGCTTAGGGAGTATTTTAAGACACTAAAGTATACAAAAATTTACATTATATCAACGTTCTGGCACAGCGATATTGAAAACTTCCCTAATTTTCCCTTTACTTTCACCTTGAAGCTTCATTTTTTTGGGGGACTTTTCCCTCTTGCTGACGATGTCTTGCTTCCCTTGGCTGCCTTCCATTTTTCTCTCTTTGCTTTTGTCCACTTTCCCTTACTTTCTCTCCCAACTTTCTCCCCCCCCCCTCTCTCTCTGACGGTCTCCACTTTCTCTTTTATTGTCTCCGCTTTCTCTCTCTTCAAATGCCTCCAGTTTCCTCCTGCCTCCTTGAATGTCTCCACTTTCTCTCTTTGAATGCCTCCAGTTTCTTTCTTTGAATGCCTCCAGTTTCTCTCTTTGAATGCCTCCAGTTTGTCTCTATTTGAATGCCTCCACTTTATCTCTCTTTGAACGAATCTACTTTCTCTCTCTTTGAATGACTCTGCTTTCTCTCTCTTTGAATGTCCTCACTTTCTCTCTTTTTAAATGTCCCCACTTTCTCTCTCTTTGAATGTCCCCACTTTCTCTCTCTTTGAATGTCTCCACTTTCTCTCTCTTTGAATGTCTCCACTTTCTCTCTCTTCAAATGCCTCCACTTTCTCTCTCTCTCTTTGAATGCCTCCACTTTTTCTGTGTCAATTGCTCTTCCGCTTTTATTTGTCTCATTCTGTCTAACTCCTTTTCTATCCGTATATCCTATTTCTGCTTGCCTATTTTGAAAATTATACACTTTCAAATTTTGCAGCTCTTGTCTTTCACTTTCTTGGCTTTAATTATCTCAGCATTTCCTGCCTCCTTCCTATTTCCCTCCGTTTGTCTCTGTTTGTTCTGGCTAGCTAATTCCCTAACACAATTGGTGAACGCAATACAAATTTTTATGGACTTGCAAGAGATAATCAGGCAATGTGTAGAATAAAATGTTTTCTGACATTCCGATTCTCGGCATTTTTTCTTTTCCTCTCCGACATATGTATGTACTAGTTCTACAATCTTTTTTCCGAAATTAAAATGCATTTTCCAATATTGCCATATTGCCAATATATTCTTTTTTATTCCGCTGATTTCGCCTCTCATGACTTTCTATTTGGAATTTGATTTTCAATTGCCGCTATCCAATTCGTCTGCGTCTCCCTTCCTTGTCCTGGTCTCCATTTTCTTCCGCCGTTCCTGCCTTTGTGACCCCAGTTTGATTGTGCCTTCTTTCCAAATTCCCTTTCTTTTTCTGTGTTCGCATTATTTTCTCACATTAAGTATCTGCATTACACTCCTCCATTTTGGCACGGTAATGCCTATAATTTCTCGATACCTGGTTTGTTATCTGAATTTGTCTTTTTTCCTCACGAAAAACTTATGTTATGTTTATGCACGTCCTCCAGTGGAAAGTTGTATCAAGGACATACTTGAGTCTCAGCTGATTGAATTGTAAAAGTATGTACGTAAAGTGACGGACGGGTTTTTTTGGACAAGAAATTGCACTTTGTGATTTTGAGAGGGGAGCTTCCCGTCAAAAATTAATTAAATTTCCCTGCCCCTCCCCCGCCGTCTCCCATCTTTTCTCCTCTTTAGGACTCCATCCGACGTTAAGGGTAATCATTGTTTTCCCCATGAACTTCTTCTCTTTCAAGGCATTATATTAGTTTGGAAGAAGCACTAGTAGCTCGTAAAGTTACGTGTAAAAACTTTCTAAAATACACACAATTTAGCAAAGGATCCATTTGAAGGAGGGACATGTGGTGTTGGTCGCTCTTGTAATCTTTTCCCTTTTCTGTCCCTCTCCTTTGTTGACTTTCACATCAGTGATCCTCGCATTAAATGAGCCTCATAAAGGGGATGGGAGAAGTTACATAAATTTTGAAGGGACTTTTACATGCAGTGAAATAACCCCAGAAATTTCAATATTTCAGTTGCAAATGTAGTGCTCACAGTACGTATAATTTCCCATTTGTAAAAAAAAAACTGCCGTTTGATGGCACCGTTTGGAGTACGTGGGGCAATTGACCTTGTGCTTTCGCCTGGGTAATAATGAGCCTGTGAATTACTCCCGCAAAATACATACGCCAAGCTGTTTCCCATTAGAACCTTTTGCTATTTTCCATGCCATAAGCCCGGGAATTTGCTCTTCCGTGTGAACCAAAGGGTTTTCCCGTGATCATAATCCCGTTCTTGGCCCTTTACATGTTTCAATGCTGGAATTCCTTCGGCTTTCTGCCGTTTTTCTTTTTCATTTTGTTTACCCACGTCTGTCCATCTTCTCACTGTCTTTCTCTTTGACCGCTTCATCTCTCGTTTGATGTATTTTTTGTCTCTTTCTGTCTTTTTTCAGTTTTTTCTTACTGCTCCCTTGAAATCCCACTTTGTCTCGTCTCTGCTACTCTGTTTTGACATCTGTTATTCTTAATTATCTTAAAACTCTCCTTCATTACTTCTCTCTTCTCTCTCTCTATCACTCTAATTTCTCTCTTTCTTCCTCGCTTCTCTCTTCTCTAACTTTCTGTATCACTCTAATTTCTCTCTTACTTTCTCCCTTCACTCTGCTCTAACTTTCCCTATCATTCTAGTGTCTCTCTTTCTTTCTCGATTTTCTCTTCTCAGACTTTCTTCTGTCTTCCTTTTCTCTCCCTCTCTTCCTTTTTTCTCTATATATTTTCTCTCTCTGTCTCTCTTTCTTTTCTCTCTCTCTGTCTGTCTTCTCTCTCTTCCTTTTCTTTTTCTCTTCTCAATCTATTTCTCTTGTATCTTCTTCTCTCTCTCTCTGTCTGTCTTCTCTCTCTTCCTTTTCTTTTTCTCTTCTCTCTCTATATCTCTTCTATCT
>JAQGBT010005237.1:0-14740 GCA_034698585.1 Disparrhopalites patrizii
TTGAATTCTCTTTATTTTTTCCCTTCTTGAATTCTCTTTATTTTTCCCCTTCTTGAATTCTCTTTATTTTTTCCCTTCTCGAATTCTCTTTATTTTTTCCCTTCTTGAATTCTCTTTATTTTTTCCCTTCTTGAATTCTCTTTATTTTTCCCCTTCTTGAATTCTCTTTATTTTTTCCCTTTTCGAATTCTCTTTATTTTTCCCCTTCTCCCTGTTCTTTTTAGCTTCTCTTATCCTTGTTTCTTCACTCGTTTCCTTTCCTTGTTTTTTATATTGTGGCACTTTTTCCGGTTTATTCTTCCTTTTTCAGTATGACAGGATCAACCTCTCCTTTTTTCTTGATGGGTCTCGCTCTTTACTTTATCAATCTCTCCATCCATTCTCTCTCCTTGCTTCTCCAATTTGTCTCCCTGTAACCGTATTTTCTTACTAAAATATCTCTTTCTCAGTTTCTCTGTCTCTTTATATCTATAGGTTTATATCTTTCTTTCATTTTCCATTTTATCTCATTTTCTCTCTCCCTATTTGTCTTTTACCATTCTTGCCCGTACTTTCTCTCTCTTTCTTTTTCCTTTTGTGATTCAGCACAATATATTTTCTATATCTCTGTCTTTGTCTTTCCGTTTTGCTTTCTCTCTTTCTCTGTCCAGGTTTTTTCTTCTTTTTTTCTGTCTCCGCCTCTCTAGTTCTATTTCCAGTTTTTTCTTTCACACTCTCTTAATTTTTCTATTTTGTCACTTCCTTTCGCTTTCTTTTTATCACTTTGTTTTTCTATTTTGTCTCTTCCTTTCTCTTTCTTTTTATCACTTTGTTTTCCCTTTTTTTCTCTTCCTTTCTCTTTCTTTTTATCACTTTGTTTTTCCTTTTTTTCTCTTCCTTTCTCTTTCTGTCTATCACTTTGTTTTCACATTTTGTCTCTTCCTTTCTCTTTCTTTTTATCCCTTTGTTTTTACTTATTTCTCTTTCTTTTTATCCCTTTGTTTTTACTTATTTCTCTTTCTTTTTATCCCTTTGTTTTTACTTATTTCTCTTTCTTTTTCCAATTTTTCTCTTAATTTCTCTCTCTCTCTTAGTTTTTAATATTTTTTATTTCTCTCACACTGTTTTTTTATTTTGTCTCTTCTCTCTTTCTCTCTTTCTTTTCCATTATCTCTCGTCCAATCCATTTCCGATGTCCACATTTTCTTTCTCCTTCTTTCTCCATTGTTTACGTCCTCAATTTTCTCTCTCTTTCTTTGTTTCACCAGTTTCTCTCATTTCTCCATCTTTTCAATTTCTTCTCCATCATTTACTCCGTCATTTACATTGGCTCTCTTTCCGTCCCCATTTTTCTCTCTCGCTTATTTTATTCCGACTTTGTTTATCCCTTTAGCAACTAAATCCTTCATGCGGAGGCTCACAAAGTCCCATTTGTTTTTGTGCTGCCGGTAGAAGGTGGAGGACGCGCATTTTGACAACTCATTGTAACACACCATCCCAACATTATTAGCTCGCTTATTAAATGGAGACGAGGCGGCTTGCATTTTACATGACAGCACTAATATCTTCCTCATCTCTCTTTCTCCTCTGTCTTCCCTTTTTCCCTCTGTCTGCGGTCTGCAGTTGAAGAAGTTTTTTCCCCTTCGTCATGTAACTTTCTGGCTTGATTAAAGAAACTGCGACGTCTGTAGATTATGGGATCCCCGAGAAATTACGTAAAACGCTTGATTTCCATAAAAATTCCTTTTTTAAATATTTTCCCTCGCTTTTTTCCTCCTTTGCGTCCTTCCACATTCCATTTAGTATTCATTTCCGTCTTGAACATCGTCTCTCATTCCGTCTCTCACGTGCTCTCCCTTTTTCTCCTCTCTCTCTCTCTCTTTCCCCCTTTTGGCTGGTGACTCTCTCTTTTTCCTCACGGCCATTATATATTTCCCCCCATTTTTTCTTCTTACGCCGTCTCTTTTCTTCCTCGGCCAAAGTCTCTTTCTTCCCTCACTTTTTTTGTTAGAATTCCTTTGATATATTCCCTCTTCCGCTCCTTCTCCACACCTCCAAAATGTGAGCCGAAGTTCAGAACGAGCTCAAGAGCCTCGAGAGCAACAAACCACGCCGTGTGGGATCATTACAGGGAAAAAAAAAGTTCCTCTTTATTACCCTTTGCACACGAGGTGCGTAAATGAGTACGGAGTTCAACCAAGGAAGAGAAAAAATCGCTTCTTATGCAAATGGAAGAGATCACAATTCCCTCGTAATTATTCATACAGTATGACCCTTTGGAGTAACCGTTTCTTTTAATTATTGAGTCATGACGGCCCCCATGTATTGTTGTATTTGGAGAGGAACATTAAAGCCTCGGGAATCTCATTCATTCGGACGAAATGTCACCTCCAGGCTTTCACACTTTTTCTCTCGTGCTTCACGTCTTCAGATTCAGATGTTGAGATGCAGAGGAAAATTTAAAAACAAGCGCGCTTTTCATTAATAAGAATCCATGCTTCCTGTCCCAACAAAGTAATTGTAATTCCAAAGGTAATTCAAATGACAAATAAAACTCAACAAAATATTAATAACCAGTTACTGCAGGACTTCTGAGGAGGATTTTGAGTTGATTTAAAAAGCTTGATTTAGATATAAATATCTTTTAAAAGTTTTTAAAAGAGAGGCTTAATGAGGGGGCGGGAAAGTGCTTTCAAAGAGGGGGAAGAGACCAAATAAAAATGGAGAAACTTTTTAATCCCCCGGAATTTAAAGTGACCCAACTTCCAGGGTGATTAGCATGCTAATCAAGGCGACTGACAGCGGTTTAGGTTGGCTTTCAAAAACAAATGCGTCCGTCTCAAAGAGGAAGTGTTGGCTGCGAAATTGTATTTTTTTTAAATGGCTCTTGGGTCTAAAAGGCAAATGATGTGGGTGGGGACCTTTTTTCTAATTTATTCTTTCAGCAACCAAAAAAATAACCAGCAAAAAAAAAAATCTTATTAAAAAAGGAAATTGAACCTTTTCCCACTCCAAATATCCTCGAGAAAATTGGGAGCATGGAAAGTACATATAAAAAAAAATTAAAAACAAATCGTCTAATAATCAACAAGGAAGATTAGGATGTATCTTTTTTTTCTAAAGTAGCAAATAAGATTTTTGGAAAAAAAGTGAATAATTAACTTGTCATTTATCCCATAGCCCTTCATTTTCTCTGTGAGGGGGGCGAGATGGCAAAATGAATACATAAAAGGCTCATTTTTCTCTTTCCCCCATTTTAAGATCCTCAGAAATTGTACAGAAATTGACCAAGACAAACAAGCCCATTCGTTATTTTGGAGGAATCGTGATCTCCCCCAAAAATCACTCTTCCTTTGTTTGTCTCAAATATTTACTCAAGAACTTGAACTTGGCCAAATCAATGGCTTTTTTTTGCATGGGCAGTCAAATAATTAGTTATTTGGACAAGACCAAATTGGATTTTTTTTGTGGGGGGACGAGAAAGATCTGTCAATACAGAAACCAAATGGGAACGGTGAAAATGTGTGCATTTCTAAAATGCAATATAAAGGACAAATACAAAGAGAAAATTTTGGGGGGTTGAAGAAGATTATTTGGACTGTAACCAAAAGAATTTTTTTCTGAATTAAACAAAATAAACAAGGGGATTTTTCATGTAAACAACATGCAATTCTCCCTGATAGAAAATTTTGCATATGTTTTTTCATTTGAACAAATAATAATACTATACATATATTATGTAGATTGTACTATGTGATTTGTGATTCCATTTAAAATGCATATTCTTCTGCTTAACAAATAAATGTATGCAATTCTCTACTTTGAAAACACACATGATTCTCCATTTTAACATATGTAAGGGATTTTGTGTTTAAAAACATACGATTGTCTATTTAAAATATACTTACATACATATATAAATACATAGTTTTGTATACACAATTTAGTGCTTAAAAAATTACTAAAATTCATACGATTCTCTATTCTAAATAATATGCATACATATACAATTCCCTATTTAAAAAAATGGGACTTCCCTCAAAAATAATACATACGATTCTCCATATAAAAATAATACAATCCTCCATATACAAATTATGTACAGGATTCTCCATAAAATAAGCCATGTGAAGTTCCCTTATAGAAAAAGCATAGGAATCTCCCTACAAAATACAAAGTATGTATATGATTCACCACATAAAATTAAGCACAGCATTCATCACATAAAATAAGCCATAGGATTCATATAAAAGCAAAGCATAGGATTGTCCATATAAAAAAAGCATAGGATTATGTCCATATAAAAAAAAGGCATAGGAATCTCCATATATAAAAAGCAAAGGATTGTTTATGTATATAAAAAAGGAATAGGAATCTCAACATAAAAAATACACACGACTCTCCAATTGCAAATTATGTACATAATAAATTACGCAGAAAATCACACATATCCGTGCATTTTAAAATTAAAGAAATAATTATCTCTCTTATAAGGAAGGCCTAATGGGAAGCCAAACGCAATAGTCAGGGCTATATACTCATATGCATGACATGTACAGTTACAGTTTTTTACGTCTTTTTGCACTCTCCTCCAACTAATCAAGTGAAAGAGAAGAGAGAGAGAGAGAGAAATAAATAATTTATTGTCTCATTGTTTTTCCCCTTCAGATTCCAAAGCCCATCAAGATGGACAGTAAGATGGAGGACGGGGAATAAAGAAGACATCATGAGTAACATGAGGGAGACACCAGGGAAATGATCCTCAATCGGGACGTCTTCCAAACATAGAAATCCTCCTAAATAAAATAAAGGAGAAGACAATTTTTAAATCTTAAAAAAAAATATATATATAATTTTAAAATGGAAGTAGAAACGGTGACGACGAGTGCTTTGAATCATGGAGGAGGCCCCCCGACGGCCACGACCAGTGGGAGTAGCAACAGTTTAAATTCCAGTGATGTGACCATGAGTGGGTCCAGCAGTTTCAGTGTGAGTGACCAATTGGAGATTGAGGAATTTGGGGATGAGGAGGAGGAGGAGGAGGTGGAGGAGGAGGATGAGGAGGATCATTTGGAACTCCCGGAAACCACCTACAGAAGTCGACATCATCACCTCCTCAATGCCCTCGCGGATGACAGTGACGATTTCGAGGACATCCAATTCTTCCACAGGAATTCCCGCTTGGAGCAACTCAAATATCAGCAACAACAACTCAACAATCTATTCCAGGACAATGGCAACCACGGCGACTTTGTCGATGTCACTAATCTCGGCAGTTTGTCCGGCAGCACTAATGGAAGCACTAATAACTCTTCTGTAAGTCGTCTCAGCATTTACAGATATTTCTATTATTACACATGCATTCTATAGAATCAAGTCGGTTTAAATTCTGCTCTGTCCCAGATAGGGAAAATATTTTTAAAATGCATTAAATGTCAATTAACAAACGTCTGGGGAAATTTTCTGAAATTAGTTTCTCTTAAAACGGCTCTCCAGCAAATATACAAAACAGCATCTCTATTTCGTCAAATGTGGAATTAAGCCGCTTTGGAATCTTGAATAGATGTTTATTTCCGTATTTCCAATACGTTTTGCTCCGGGATTTTATTTTGACATTTTCTCATACTTTTATTCTGCAGACATTTATTTTGGTTAGGTACGTTTAGTGCCATTTTTTACTTCTAATGGATTGTGTAGACATTTTTTGCAATTATTCATGTGTGCATACTGTGCATTTATTAATGTATTTTATAGAAGGCATTTTTTGCCATTCATTATTAATAGATTAATACTAGGGCATATTGAATGTATTTATGCGTACTATTTTTTAGGGAATTTGCTGCACTCATAATTATTATTAGTGCATATGTAACATCAGCATGACTTATTTAAGGATTTTGTCGCCATTCATAATATTTAGTCATAATAACACGGCATTCGTAATATTTAATAATATTTATTGTAATGAAAAGCCAATATTAAGTTGTCGATGTCAAAACGGCGGGTATTTCTTTCTTTTTTTTTACGAAGTTACTATTAGTACCTTTATTTCCAATTATAAGGCTCTTCAACATTCAACCAAAAAAAGCGTATAAAAAACTTTTCTAGGTTTACTACAAAAAAAAAAGAATTAAAAATTCCAAATGACACAGAAAACAAACTATGGCGTTTTCGCTTATGGTAATTGTTATTACAATAGTTTTTGAGTGTTTAAAATTATTGTGGTGTAAAAAGGAGTTTCGTGCCTTTTATGCTTATAATGTATGTACGTACATAATATGAATACATACATTATATGTAATATCTATATATATAGAAAAGCATTGTTATTGTTAGTATCATTTTCCTCGTCTTTATTTTCGTGTTTACACAAGCGAATTATCCGTACATGGGAATATTTCCTTTGGCTGATCCTAATTTTTGCCGGAGTCATCATTGCCACTCAAAAGCTTGTCTGTGCTCGTAATTAACTCCAAAAGACCTGCAGTGGAGATGCACTGATTATTTTAATGACTCAATTTTAATGGGGAAAGGATACCGCAGAATGAGCATGTATTACATTAATGCATAGGTATGTACATATATGTGGGTCTAATTGACGTACAAAGTCTCTCCCCTGCACATTCCTACGGTTTTATTGACTTTTTTTTTTGAAAAAAAAAATGCTTCGAGCAGCATCTAAATGGCGACAGGATATTTTTTCCTTTGTCTGGGATGTTTTTTTTTTTGATGAAATAATTATCATTATTTTTATTTTTACGTCTCTAGTCCTATGCGGGTGATTGTTGTCCCGCGGTTTTTCACGTACACATAGACACGAGATTGCATTTAATAGACATCCTTGGGAAAGCACTTGTGGGCCGAAGGAATTTAATGGGTCTCATTCCAAATATCAACACTGCCCATAAAAATCCTTGTTCACGTTTGCAAATGGCAGAGACATTAAATGATAAATCCTGTTACAAAAAAAAAAAAATTATAACAGATTTCTCTCGATTTCTTCCTTTGTGTCTTTTGATATAGAATTCCATTGTGATAAAATGCCATTATGAAAGTGCTTGGGCATGATTTTGTGTAAAAAAATTAAAGATGATTTCCGTTCGAATTTGGCTCTGTTCTAGAGATTAAATTTTGTAAGAAGGGCGAGGATTTTCTGGGAATTCCTTTGAGTGGATTATCGACTAATTCCCTTCAACGATTTCGTGAATATTCAAGAGGGGAAAAAAAATGGATCGAGATAGAAGCGTGAGTTTATAAAAGAAAAAAAAAGAGATGCATTCACAGCGGGGAATTCTTCCTGACTATTTTTGATCAAGAGATTCTCGTCTCTCTCGTGTACAGTAAATGTGATAAAACAACAATCTGCGCAAAAAAAGGATTAAAAAAAAAAAGAATGTGCAAACATGACTTCATGATAGCTTCGGGGAGACGAAAGCTGCTGATAGATGGAAGAGAGAAATAAATTGTACATGAATTGCGATAAGGCTAGAGTTTCATAACGATTATGATTCTTTATTTTTTCCTCTGACTACACAAGAAACTTTGGGATCATGATATAAAACATTTTTTTTTTGGCTTTGTGCAACCCCACGCATTTATTCCCTCCAGGAGAGACAAGTCTTTCGTCTGGGCATAACAATAATTTCTTCAGAAATAGATTCGTATAAGGCCGGTGAAGGGAGAGAAAGGGGAACGGATTTAATCTGTAAAAAAAGAGAGCAAGGAGTCTCAAAGAAAAAAAAAAGGAGTGTATTTTTTCTATTTAAATACAAGCGGGGAAGGATGGGGGAAATTTAATAAGCTCTTGGAAAAGCCTTTCGGAGAAATGAGTCAATAATAACATTATTTGGAGGATTTTCCCGGGAATTCTGGGGAGCAAAGGGGGGAAACTTTCCACCGAATTTATGATCTTTCATTCTCCTGCCTTGCTCCATTTGTTTGTCTCTCACTCTCTCTTTCTCTTATTAGCTATTTCTATGTTTTTCGCTGACATTTTTCTCTCTCTTCCTCTCTTCCTTTCTCGTTACTTGGATTCCTCTCTCTTTCTTGCTTTCTCCTCCTTTTTTGTTTGTTTTTTTTCTCATTTGTTTTTTCTTTTCTTTCTGTTGCTTCTTATATTCTTGTTTTCTATTTTTTCGCTGTTCTATTTTTAATCCTGTCTGTTTTCTGTTGTTTTTTTGTCTTTATTCCTCTTTCTTCTTTATCTTGTCTTCTCTTTTTTCTTTTTTTATCTCTTTTTATATTTTCTCCTCTGTTTTCCTCTTGTCTCTCGTATTACACTGTCTTCTCCTCTTATATTTCTGTTTACATGTCTCTATTTTCGTCTACTTTATTTTTCCTACTTTCTCTTTTTTTATCAACTTTCTCTATTTTTGCCTACTTTCTCTTTTTTGTCAACTTTCTCTACTTTCAGTGTTTTGTTAACTTTCTCCATTATTGCCTACTGTCTGTTTTTTCAACTTTCTCTATTATTGTCTACTTTCTCTTTGTTGTAAGCTTTCTTTATTTTCGCCTGCTTTCTCTTTTTTGTAAACTTTCTCTATTTTTGTCTACTTTCTCTATTTTTGTCTACTTTCTTTATTTTTGTCTACTTTCTCTTTTTCGCCTATTTTCTCTTTTAGCTAATTTTCGATGTTGTCTACTTTCTTTTTTTGTTATACTTTCTCTTTTTAGTTTAATTTTATTTGTCTACATTCTTTTTTCGTCTACTTTCTCGTTTTTGGTTTATTTTTTGTCTACTTTCTCTTTTTCGTCTCCTTTATCTATCTTGGTTTGCTTTCTCTATTTTCGTCTACTTTCTTTTTCCGTCTACTTTCTCTTTCCTCTTTAGTTTTGCTTCATCCGTTCCACCTTTTAATTTACTCCCTCGTCTCTTTTTCATTGTCTCACCTTTGTGCTTCTCTAATTGTCTCGCTGTCTCCTTCGTCCCTCTCTAGTTGTCTCGCGTCCTATTTGGTTACTCTCTGATCCTCTCGCTATTCTTTTTTTCTCCCAAATTCTCCCATCCATCTCCTTTCCCCTCCGGGTATCCTCCGGGTATCCTCCACAATTTCTGCCTGCTCTCACCCTGCCTCTCTTTCTCTTGCTCACTTCTGCTCCATTTCACATAGCTCTCCCTTTTCTTCTCTTTCTTTCTCTCTCTCTCTCCGGATCACGTAACCACGAGCAACGATGCGAGTATGTGATCCGAGACCTCTTCAAAAATCTTTATATCCCTTTCATTCTTTATCCCCCTTACTTTTGGTCCATTTTATCCTCCAGTGCTCCACTGTACCTTTCCTTTCTATTGTGGTAGCTGGTGATTAGATTTTTTTTTCTCTCTCTTCAGTTGTGGGATCTTTTACTGGAGTAATAAAGTTGTATGTACATTGAAGCGGGACTTTTCTCTGGGAAGTATTGACCCTGCTCATACACTGCCATAGCATGTGTCCGACCCCCCGCCGTGACCATCCGGGAAAGGATATGAAATTTGTTCTCCACTTGAAAGATCTCATCTCCTCTCACATTTCCTTTTATCCCTGGGATTCCGTCTTGTCCAATATTATACTTTTACTCAAGCTTCTCCAAAAAAAAAAGGAAAAAGGTGGTGTCAGAAAAGTTACTGACTTTTTCCTATTACAAGAGTCCCTAGAAAAAGCCCCTAGAAAAAGTCTCATGACTTTCTCTCTCTTCAGTAGTAAACAAGGATGGGAAACAAATTCTGTAGAAAATTCTGTACATACTTGGGAGATGGCATGTGGCGAGGGAAAGATCGGAGTGAGTGAAAGTATGAGAGGCAGAGGGACCCGGAATGGCAACACAATTATGTACTTCAAAGGTATAGTCAAAGGGGAAATTCGGGGAAAGGCGGAGTGCATTGGGATACAGGTGGGACCTTTCTTCTTGAGACGAAAGGAGGGAAAGAGAGCCCGTGAAAGGGATTGAGATTGAAATGTATGCTAACGAGGCGGGAGGGAAAGGAAGAAATTGTTGGCACAAGGAAAAAGAGCAAGAACTAAAGAAGGGGGAACCAGGTGATAAAAAGAGAAAGCAAAGGAAAGAGAAAATATAATGGCACCAGAAGGATCTGTAGCTGAAATGAAGGAGAAAGTCAGGCAGGGTGAGAACTGGCGTGATTAAAGGAGAAAAGAAACAAAGCGGAAAGAAGGAATGATACAAATTAATGTGGAGAATTCAGGAGACATAATAAAATATACAGACAGGAGGACAAATAAATGTGGAGAAAGCAAATGGAACACAAGAATCATTACAAAGCGAGATATAACTAAGGAAATGTTAAGAAAGCGGAATAAGCAGCCAAAAATTGAGGAGATTGAATATCATGTGAAAGCAGAGAGATGCAACCAAAAATCAAGGAGATGCAAAACGAAACAACAAAATGCAAGAGAAATTCAAGGCAAAACAACGACGTAACAACAATGTAACGAGAAAACTAGCAAACACAAGGGAAATTTGAGGCAAAAACACGAGAAAGACGAGACACAGTAACACAAAAGCAAAGGAAACAACAAAATCTATGATAAATCAAGGGAAACAACAAAAATTAAAACAAAGCAAAACAAAAACAACAAAAATTAAAACAAAGTTAACCAAAAACAACAAAAATTAAACAAAGCAAAGCAAAAACTACCGAAATTAAAACTTAGCAAAACAAAAACAACAACAATTAAAAGAAAACAAAAAAAAACAACAAAAATTAAAACTAATTGTAAGCAAAACAAAGATAACAACAATTAAACGAAAAGAAAACAAAGACAACAAAAATTAAACAAAGCAAACAGAAAGCAACAAAAATTTAAGGAAAGCAAAGAGAAAGCCACAAAAATCAGACGAAAAACAACAAAGAGAAAGTCAGAAAAATCAGACGAAAAAAAGCAAATAGAAAGCCACAAAATTAGACGACAAAAAGCATAGAGAAAGCCACAAAATCAGAATAAAAAAAGCAAACAGAAAGCCACAAAATCAGAAGAAAAAAAGCAAACAGAAAGCCACAAAATCAGAAGAAAAAAAGCAAACAGAAAGCCACAAAATTAGACAAAAAAAAGAAAAAACTATCGAGAGAAAGTAAAAGTAAGCGAAAAATGTAGAAAATAGGAAAAGGTAGAATAAGGCAAAGACAAATCTTGACAAATAAAAGCAAAACATTTGGTAAGCAATTCAAGGAAAACCTAGTAAACAAGATAAATTAAAAACAGATGCATAGAAAGGAAATAAGAACAGGAAAGCCTGAGAAAAGAAAAAAGAAACCGAAACAGGCTGAAGACCGAAGACAAGAAAAAAATAATTAAACTTTGGGTACAAGAAAGAAAGCAAGAAAAAATAAGGGAAGAACTTCACAACGGAGAAAGCAAGTCCCATGGAAGAAGGTTAGAGAATTCCTAGAAGGCATTAAGTGCTGGAAACTAGGAGAAAACTGCCTGGAGAAAGTAGGTCCGGTCCATGTCACGTAAAATTAACCACGTCATGTCGGAATCGGGGAAGGCGGAAGACCTGAAGAAGTTGTGTTTAGTTTTATTAACACAACAAAAAGAGGAAATTAGTTGAGAAAACTTTCCAAACTCTTGTCTTCCTCTCTCTCTCTCCTCCCTTTATTTCCTCCTGTCTCTTGTCTACCTCCAAACTCGGGGAAAAGTCCCAAGTAAAATTATATTTCTTCTCAGAAGATCCCCCAGATTTTTTCCTCTTGCAGGAGATTAACAAATGCACTACGCCTTACAAAGTGCGATGTCCACCACAAAAAAAACACTGGCACTACTTCCATTAAAGTGCCACCATTCCCCTGAATCCCCCCGTGCAATCAAGTTTATTAAAGAAAAAGGATTAGTACATTTTCTAGGCCAAAAAAAAATATATTTAAAGGATACTGGCCTCTAATGTAATCTTTACCTCGTTACGTAATGCCACTCTCACGTTTTTTTTAAATGAAAAGAAACTGTACAATCTTCAAATCTAGCGGGATATTTTTTTTTTGAACATTTCTTATTACCACCGAGAAAAAAAATGAACTCCCACTGTTTATTCCTTGGGAGATTTCGTGTACCACGAATTTTTTTAGGGGTTCAACAAGATGCCGCATATTGCGTATGTATTTCGAGGTCAGTAGGAAAAAAAACGTTTTTTTTGCAAAACCGCAGCAATATAAATGGGAAGATACCAGAAAAAAAGGAAAATCCGGGGATCTTGATGCTGTTTTTTCCCTTGTAATTTAATGTGGTGCAGCACACATTTTGCCGTCTCTCCAATAGTACATGGAATGGGGTAGGAACGTGTCACGGACGATCTGATTTTATTTTAGATGACAATAGTAAATAGCTTCAAAAAAATGGGATTCAATCGCCACCGCAAAACTTGGCTATTGAGAAGGACCACGGACTCAGTTCGGAATTGTACCAGGCGGGAATGTTTGAAGAGAATGTAGATGGAGAGGAAGAAACAGAAGAAATTGGTATTAAAAATACAGAAGCAAAAAAAAATCCAGAGAAACAAGCAGGAAGTTGGAGAAAGTAGCAGGAGAAAGAGGAGAGCCAGGAGTGAAATTGTAACACTAAAAGCAACAGAAATTGAGAGAGAAAAAGGTTACTCTAACATAGAAATAGATTGAGGGAAATACAAAACAGTGAGAACGAAATAAGGCTGGATGGGGAAAGAATAAAAAAAATGAGAGGGAGAAAATCAAAGGAGAGACCAAAAAATTGGGAAGAAAGAGACAAAAAAATTCGGAAGAACGACGGAGGAAAAAATAGGGAAGAACGACGGAGGAAAAAATTGGGAAGAAATAGAGACAACGAATTAGGAGGAAGGAGAGAGAGAAATAGGGAAGTAACTGAGAGAGAAAGAGAAAGGGAGATAAATAGGAAGAGAGACAAATGGAGATAGAGAAAAGGAGATGGACAGGGAGACAGTTTCAGGGGCAGAGAGATAGAGAGAGAAAAAGGATGCAGCGGAGATAAAAAAAAATACGGCAAAAGAGAGACAGAAATAAGAAGTAAAATTAGAGAAATAGAGAAAGTAATTAGAACTAGCGAAGAGAAAGCAAAAAGAGAAAAAGCAATAGAATGTAGAGGAGAGGAAGAAATCAAAAAGTAAGAGAGAAAGAGAAGAGAATGAAAGCAATAGAAATAGAACATAAAGGAGACACGAAAAAATAGGAAGTAAGAGAGAGAAAGAAATTAGAAGTAGCTGAGAGAAATAAAAAAGAGAACAAGCAATAGAAAGTGAAAGAGAGGAAGAGAGGAGAAAGTAAGGGAAAGAAAGTGAAAGCAATATAAAGTAAAAGAGACGTAGAAAAAAAGAAAGTAATAGAGAAACATCAAACTCAAGTACAAGGAAAAAATCAAAAGAAAGTACAAGGGAAAAATCCAAATAAAGTACGAAGGAAAAATCAAAAGAAAGTACAAGGGAAAAATCAAAAGAAAGTACAATGGAAAAATCAAAAGAAAGTACAGGAGAAAAATTAAAACAAAGTTCAAGAGAAACATCAAAAGAAAGTAGAAGAGAAAAACAAGTTGAAAGCGGAAATAGATGCAAATAGACAAAAAGAAAGAGACAGCGAGAGAAATTGAAAACGTAAAAGAGGAAAGAAGTGAAAGTAATAGAAAAAGAGCGAGAGAGGAGTTGGAACAAAAGAGAAATCGAATTGTAAAAAAAAAAACAAAGAGAAAAAACAAGACGAGAGACATTGAAGGAAAGATTAAAAATTAAAAGGAAATAACGGAAAAATAGGAAGCGAGACAAAATGTGAGACCAAATAAAGGACAAAGTCAAATTACAATTTAGTTTCATCACCCCACAAAGAATTTCTACCACAACAAAATTTTTGCACTGGACTTCTCCAAGTTCTTTGTATTCTTCCTCCAAATTACAGAGTAAAATTGCCCTCAGTGTCCGCATGTTGATTTCTATAGCCCCTCCGAAAAAAAAATAAAATGAAAGGAATAAAAACCCACAGAACGCCCAACTTTCTTCCTACACAGCTCGAGTAAATGTTGTGTAGAAACATGTGATGATCAAGATGGTTATGACTGTGTGTGGTACAAATATGGCTTACTTATTGCCAGTGCTTGTGCTCCGAAAATAAAAAAAAAAAAAGGAGAAAAAAATATATAAGAATCTCACGCGGCTCGGTGATGATGAGGACACGATGCGCACAATTACCCACATTCAAACGTTGTTCGACAAGAAATCCGACGGAGCACATTTCCAGACTACAAAGACTCTTTTCTTTCCTTCAAGTCCATGGCTTCCTTACGTAATACAATGGTTATAAATACATATGTATACGTACATATGTACACATATACATACATATACAAACACGAGGACACAGATCCTGTTCCATGGGAAATGTTCCTTTTTTTGAGCGGGAGCAAAAGAAATCCGCGGATGTCTAAACTTAGGGCCACCTCTCCCTCTTTCTTTAAGGCTAATGAATAAGACATGGGCGAGAGGTTCGTAATAAATGATGTAAAGTTCTCCTCTCTCTCTCATCCCGCTCACTCTCTGTCTCTCTCTCTCAGTCTCTCTCTCTCCCTCTCACAAGTACATCCATTAGTCTTGATATTAGCAGCATTCCTCCGAACAGAGTAAATACCTTCAAATGTTTCCATCCTAGCCCACACTTTCCACGTTCACATGGCATCGAGAAGGGCGAAGTATAATTTTAGAAACATCACGGAGTGTACGGGCGGGAGAGAGAGAAAGAGACAGAGAAAGAGAGAGAGAGAGAGAGAGAGAGAGAGAAAGAGACACAGAAAGAGAGAGA